>CM032805.1:1789293-2007773 GCA_019155185.1 Beaufortia kweichowensis | reverse complement strand
ACTCCTGAATCTCCAAGATTATTATAAGACAGATTCAGATGTTTCAGGTGTGAGTTTGGGTTTGATCTCAGAGCTGAAGTCAAAGCAACACAACCTTCATCTGTGATTTTACACCAACACAACCTGTAGAGAACAATAACACACACTTTACTCTCTCAGTTTGTCACACAAAACACAGTGTTTGATGTCCCAAACTACATAGAAATATTAAAAGACAGATATTATAACTCTTGATGCATCTAATTACTCTCTAATATAAACTGTTTTATCAATTTGATTGTGATTAATAAATGATATTTATTTATAAAACTCTATAATTAACTCTGATGTACATTTTTGTGTTTAAGATGACAGTGTTTAAAGATCAATTGTAGTGATTTTATATAAACATTATTATTGTGTGTGTCAGACAGTGTCAATAAAATATTCATGTTTTTAATGATCTCTCTAAACATGACTCTTAAGCAAGAAAACCTGTTAATACACAATACCATCAAAGAGAGATTTGTGTTTGATTTGACTTTATATATCCTACAAATTCTAATGTTTCTTTTTTTAAACTGTTTGTGTTTAACTAAACCTCAGTGTATGTGACTATCAGAGAGATGATCTTACTCCAGTTTCTCCAGTTTACAGTCAGGATTCTCCAGTACATCAGAGATCAGTTTCACTCCTGAATCTCCAAGATTATTATCAGACAGATTCAGATGTTTCAGGTGTGAGTTTGGGTTTGATCTCAGAGCTGAAGTCAAAGCAACACAACCTTCATCTGTGATTTTACACCAACACAACCTGTAGAGAACAATAACACACACTTTACTCTCTCAGTTTGTCACACAAAACACAGTGTTTGATGTCCCAAACTACATAGAAATATTAAAAGACAGATATTATAACTCTTAATACATCTAATTACTCTCTAATATAAACTGTTTTATCAGTTTGATTGTGATTAATAAATGATATTTAGTTATAAAACACTATAATTAACTCTGATGTCCATTTTTGTGTTTAAGATGACAGTGTTTAAAGATCAATTGTAGTGATTTTATATAAACATTATTATTGTGTGTGTCAGACAGTGTCAATAAAATATTCATGTTTTTAATGATCTCTCTAAACACGACTCTTAAGCAAGAAAACCTGTTAATACACAATACCATCAAAGAGAGATTTGTGTTTGATTTGACTTTATATATCCTACAAATTCTACTGTTTCTTTTTTTAAACTGTTAGTATTTAACTAAACCTCAGTGTATGTGACTATCAGAGAGATGATCTTACTCCAGTTTCTCCAGTTTACAGTCAGGATTCTCCAGTACATCAGAGATCAGTTTCACTCCTGAATCTCCAAGATTATTATCAGACAGATTCAGATGTTTCAGGTGTGAGTTTGGGTTTGATCTCAGAGCTGAAGTCAAAGCAACACAACCTTCATCTGTGATTTTACACCTCCACAACCTGTAGAGAACAATAACACACACTTTACTCTCTCAGTTTGTCACACAAAACACAGTGTTTGATGTCCCAAACTACATAGAAATATTAAAAGACAGATATTATAACTCTTACTGCATCTAATTACTCTCTAATATAAACTGTTTTATCAGTTTGATTGTGATTAATAAATGATATTTAGTTATAAAACACTATAATTAACTCTGATGTCCATTTTTGTGTTTAAGATGACAGTGTTTAAAGATCAATTGTAGTGATTTTATATAAACATTATTATTGTGTGTGTCAGACAGTGTCAATAAAATATTCATGTTTTTAATGATCTCTCTAAACACGACTCTTAAGCAAGAAAACCTGTTAATACACAATACCATCAAAGAGAGATTTGTGTTTGATTTGACTTTATATATCCTACAAATTCTACTGTTTCTTTTTTTAAACTGTTAGTATTTAACTAAACCTCAGTGTATGTGACTATCAGAGAGATGATCTTACTCCAGTTTCTCCAGTTTACAGTCAGGATTCTCCAGTACATCAGAGATCAGTTTCACTCCTGAATCTCCAAGATTATTATCAGACAGATTCAGATGTTTCAGGTGTGAGTTTGGGTTTGATCTCAGAGCTGAAGTCAAAGCAACACAACCTTCATCTGTGATATCACACCATCTCAACCTGTAGAGAACAACAACACACACTTTACTCTCTCAGTTTGTCACACAAAACACAGTGTTTGATGTCCCAAACTACATAGAAATATTAAAAGACAGATATTATAACTCTTAATACATCTAATTACTCTCTAATATAAACTGTTTTATCAGTTTGATTGTGATTAATAAATGATATTTAGTTATAAAACACTATAATTAACTCTGATGTCCATTTTTGTGTTTAAGATGACAGTGTTTAAAGATCAATTGTAGTGATTTTATATAAACATTATTATTGTGTGTGTCAGACAGTGTCAATAAAATATTCATGTTTTTAATGATCTCTCTAAACACGACTCTTAAGCAAGAAAACCTGTTAATACACAATACCATCAAAGAGAGATTTGTGTTTGATTTGACTTTATATATCCTACAAATTCTAATGTTTCTTTTTTTAAACTCTTTGTATTTAACTAAACCTCAGTGTATGTGACTATCAGAGAGATGATCTTACTCCAGTTTCTCCAGTTTACAGTCAGGATTCTCCAGTACATCAGAGATCAGTTTCACTCCTGAATCTCCAAGATTATTATCAGACAGATTCAGATGTTTCAGGTGTGAGTTTGGGTTTGATCTCAGAGCTGAAGTCAAAGCAACACAACCTTCATCTGTGATTTTACACCAACACAACCTGTAGAGAACAATAACACACACTTTACTCTCTCAGTTTGTCACACAAAACACAGTGTTTGATGTCCCAAACTACATAGAAATATTAAAAGACAGATATTATAACTCTTAATACATCTAATTACTCTCTAATATAAACTGTTTTATCAGTTTGATTGTGATTAATAAATGATATTTAGTTATAAAACACTATAATTAACTCTGATGTACATTTTTGTGTTTAAGATGACAGTGTTTAAAGATCAGTTGTAGTGATTTTATATAAACATTATTATTGTGTGTGTCAGACAGTGTCAATAAAATATTCATGTTTTTAATGATCTCTAAAAACCCTACTCTTAAGCAAGAAAACCTGTTAATACACAATACCATCAAAGAGAGATTTGTGTTTGATTTGACTTTATATATCCTACAAATTCTACTGTTTCTTTTTTTAAACTGTTAGTATTTAACTAAACCTCAGTGTATGTGACTATCAGAGAGATGATCTTACTCCAGTTTCTCCAGTTTACAGTCAGGATTCTCCAGTACATCAGAGATCAGTTTCACTCCTGAATCTCCAAGATAATTATCAGTCAGATTCAGATGTTTCAGGTGTGAGTTTGGGTTTGATCTCAGAGCTGAAGTCAAAGCAACACAACCTTCATCTGTGATTTTACACCAACACAACCTGTAGAGAACAATAACACACACTTTACTCTCTCAGTTTGTCACACAAAACACAGTGTTTGATGTCCCAAACTACATAGAAATATTAAAAGACAGATATTATAACTCTTGATGCATCTAATTACTCTCTAATATAAACTGTTTTATCAGTTTGATTGTGATTAATAAATTATATTTATTTATAAAACACTATAATTAACTCTGATGTCCATTTTTGTGTTTAAGATGACAGTGTTTAAAGATCAATTGTAGTGATTTTATATAAACATTATTATTGTGTGTGTCAGACAGTGTCAATAAAATATTCATGTTTTTAATGATCTCTAAACACCTACTCTTAAGCAAGAAAACCTGTTAATACACAATACCATCAAAGAGAGATTTGTGTTTGATTTGACTTTATATATCCTACAAATTCTACTGTTTCTTTTTTTAAACTGTTTGTGTTTAACTAAACCTCAGTGTATGTGACTATCAGAGAGATGATCTTACTCCAGTTTCTCCAGTTTACAGTCAGGATTCTCCAGTACATCAGAGATCAGTTTCACTCCTGAATCTCCAAGATTATTATCAGACAGATTCAGATGTTTCAGGTGTGAGTTTGGGTTTGATCTCAGAGCTGAAGTCAAAGCAACACAACCTTCATCTGTGATATCACACCATCTCAACCTGTAGAGAAATTAAAGGTGTCATAGAATGGAAAACTGGATTTATTTAGGCATAGATGAATAATAGAGGTCTGTACATAGAAATGACATTTCGCAAGTCTCAAACACTATTGTTTCCTCCTTCTTGTGTTAATCTCGTGCATGCAAAAGACCACTGAAAAATAGGCAAATCCCAGCGTAACACAGACTGACGTTACAGTATTGGCGTATACCCGCTCGTGTTCCAGGGCAGCCGGATGTGCACAGCCGAATCATTTGAAGTTCTGCAGATAACGTTACTGTAAAGAAACTAATCTCTCCGTCATTCACTCCTGTAGCGATATGTTCGCTATGTGAACTACTGGCATGAGCCGTGCTGCGAAACAGCCAATCAGAGCAGAGCTCAACATTATTATTCATGACCCTTCCAAATGAGGTAATAACAGACCTTTTCACTTTAGGGACAAATCCAAAGGGTTGTAAATGGACATGTAAAACCGTTTCTGGATCATTTTTGCACTTAATAAAGCCACATACCTTCTATGTGGATATCTGAGAACAATTGAACATATTGTATCAATGCTTTCTATGGGACCTTTAAGGAAACATTTGTCATTTTGGAATGACATGAATGCAAGTAAAAATGACAGAATATTTTCATTTTCAGTCACATCAAAATATGAATTATAATAATGTGTTTCTGACTACAACAGAATACAAAATATAAATGTTAAAGTTTGTAAATAAACATTTCAGTTTCATTACACAGCTTGACATGAAATATAATTAGTTATTAAATTATAAAGCATGACCCTCAAAACTATGGTCTCAATTTTGAGATTCGTAAAACTAGTTAATTAATTACAAAATAAAAAAGCTTATGAATTACAACATAAAAGATACAAAAACAAATCCGAGCTAGATATAAAAAATAAAATTATTACTGTTGAGTTTATGTCTATTAGTTTATTTAAATACATCAACATGATGTTTTTATCTAGTGTTTTGTTTCACTGCTTAAAGAATTCTTAGTGTGTGAATAATCAGAAAACACATGAAAACACTGAAGACTAAACTCTGCATGACATCTGCAGTACTAAAGATTTGTGAGACTTTTCTTCATGAATAATATTTGAAGAGTAAAGTTGTTCACACTTACTGAACTGATCTGGATTCACAAATCACAGGCAGCAGCTTCTTCAGAACTCTTAGTCTTTCAGCTTTGTTTTCTCCTACTTCAACAAAATCATTAATATTAAACTCCTTCAGCTCCTGTTCTGATGTCAACAACACAAAAACTACAGCTGACCACTGAGATGAAGAGAGTTTAGCTTTTTTTATTGTTCCTGATTTCAGATAATGTTGAATTTCCTTCACTAGTGAATGATCACCCAGTTCATTCAGACAGTGAAACAGATTGATGGATTTCTCTGATGAGTGAATCTCACTGATCTTCTTCTTGATATACTCGACTGTTTTCTCATTGCTGTTGGAGCTTCTTACTGTCTGTGTCATCAGAACTTGTAGACGATTCTGATTAGACTCCAGTGACAAACCCAGAAGAAAACGAAGAAAAAGATCCAGATGTCCATTTTTACTCTGTAGAGCTTCATTTACAGCTCTCTGATTCAGATCTGATACTGAAAGCTTCTTTCCATGATTTGCTTTCCTAGTTTTATTAAACACATTTGTGTTGTTGTTTGTAAAGGAGAGATGAGCATATAGAGCTGCTAGATGTTCCTGAATGCTCAGATGAACAAAGCAGTAAACTTTCCCCTGATACAAGCCAAACTCCTCTCTGAAGATCTGAGTACACAATCCTGAATACACTGATGCTTCTGTTCCATCAATGTCACACTCTCTCAGGTCTTCCTCATAGAAGATCAGATTGCCTTTCACAAGCTGCTCAAAAGCCAGTTTGCCCAGTTTCAAGATCACGTCTTCATCCTTCACTTTCTTCTCATAGTCCTTCTGATGTTTGATGTTTGTCTGAATGATCAGGAAGTGTGTGTACATTTGAGTGAGAGTCTTGGGGATCTCTTTAGTCTTTGTTTTACTCATCATTCTCTCGAGAACAGTGGCTGAAATCCAGCAGAACACTGGGATGTGACACATGATGTAGAGACTCCTGGATGACTTCAGGTGTGAGATGATTCTGTTGGACAGACTCTCATCACTGATTCTCTTTCTGAAGTATTCCTCCTTCTGTGGGTCATTGAATCCTCGTACCTCTGTGACTCGATCAACACACACAGAGGGGATGAGATCAGCTGCTGCTGGTCTGGAGGTGATCCAGATGAGAGCAGAAGGAAACAGATTCCCCTTGATGAGGTTTATCAGCAGCACGTCCACTGAGACTGATGCACTTACATCACACAACATCTCACTGCTGTGAAAATCCAGAGACACACGACACTCATCCAAACCATCAAAGATGAACAACACTTTATATCCAGCACTGAAGATTTCCATTTCTTTTGTCTCTGGGAAGAAAAGATGAAGAAGATCTAAAAGACTGAGTGTTTTGTTCTTCATCAGATTGATCTCTCTGAATGGAAGTGGAAATATGAGGTGAACGTCCTGATTCTCTTTCTCTTCAGCCCAGTCCAGAATGAACTTCTGCACAGAGACTGTTTTTCCAATGCCAGCGACTCCCTTCGTCATCACACTTCTGATGGGTTTGTCTTGTTCAGGTAAACCTTTAAAGATGTCTTTGCATTTGATTGGTGTTTCCTCTGTTGCTGTTCTTCTGGATTGTGTCTCAATCTGTCTCACCTCATGTTCATTACTGATCTGTCCACTTTCACTCTCTGTGATGAACAGCTCTGTGTAGATCTCATTCAGCTGTGTTGACTTGATCTCATTTGATGTTCCTTCATACAAACACTTAAACTTCTCTCTCAGATGTGATCTGAATCTTTTGAGGACTTCAGAAAGATCAGACTTATGGCTGTAAAGATAAAATACCAGATTATGACACAAGTTAAAGAAGTTAATGTATAGAGCAAAACTGCTTATGTTTTTACATTATAACACCAGATATATTAAGAGGATTCATGACATGATATTGATTTAAAATGTTTCTTAGTATTGTGTTTCCAGCACCTAAAACAAACAAAATAAAATCCTGTGATTTACCTGAAAACAGGACATGTGTTTTTATTGAAGTTTTGTGGTTGATTGTCAGACTGATGAAACATCATCCTCTTACAGACGGGTTCAGGTATGACTCGTCTAGATAACACAATTGAAAACCAAGAATCAGACACTTTAGTGGATTGTATTTTATTACTTTGTTATTTCAGTTTTTGTATTTTCACTGTTGTAAATATAACTTACTAAAAACAACTTACTTAAGATTTTTCATTTACAGTATAATAATACAAAAACTGTACATTTTTAGAACTTAGAACTCAGCTATTTTACAAAATACATCATCATATAAAATGTCAAACTATAATCACATTTTTTAGATATTTAGATATTTTATACCTTTGATCAGGACATGTATCTTCACTCTTAAAGGTCAGTGGTTGATCCATAGACCAGTTACTCTTCATAGACACACAGCTGAACTCTGGATCTGATCTCTTCTGATGAACTGAACTAGAACACGCAACAGATTACAATGAATAATCTGAATTACTTTGATTAACAGCTAAGAACAGTATAGATGAGTACAGTAAAGAGAAGAAATCATAACATTTGAAATCATATCATTATTCTCCCTCAGACCATACGAGATGTTGGTGACATTTTTTATAGAACAATAAAGAAGATTTTGAGGTAAATCCGCAGGCCTCTGTGATTTCTATAATGGATGGAATCAGGTGTCATTCTCTCACCGTGCCGACAGAAGGCTGTAAAATATGCTCTGGCTGCCCGTCAACAACACTGTAGAAAGATTCATGGACGCTCTGACGATCGCTCGCTTTCATCTTTATTTAAAGCAAACAACAGTGTTGAACTTGTGCCGACTGATCACAAAAAGGGTATAAGTTAACTTCATGAAATAGTTTAAATGGGAAAGTAAGAAATTGATCGATGGAAAAAACTTAACAATTATAGTTTCATGTTTGCTAACGAAATAAACCAATGAAACACCATTTGTGTGGTGTGACTTTTGTGTTCATATGTGCTAGTCTAATTTCACATGGTTAATTATTGGAAAAGTCGCCACAGCAATAATCAACCTCTCCTCTATTTTGCTTAGAAACTGATGTGGTCAGAACCAAAGTTTACAGCACTGAGTTCTCTGGATTCCTCTCAAGAGGAGAACTTCTACATTCTGATTGGCTGCCACCAAACCGTGTCATAGCTCATTACCATAAAGTTGACCTGATTTCAACTCTCCTCGACAATCACACTGTCCAAGACGCGCCGCCAGCTTACATTTATAAGGAATGACTTCCGGCCACTTTGGTGTTTTCTCTGGTGTTGGTGTGAACGCACAATCAGAGTTCTAAAAGCACATATATTCATCACAATCCTAATCCCCACAGCTCCTGCTGACATACTGATGTCTTGTGATGCAAAATTTTCATTTCTTGTACGTTATTTATAAAATTATTAGCGGTCATCTACAACTTCTGCCAAACGTATTTTTTTATAACGTTTCAGATTGGACACCTGATTACATTCATTATATAAAGCACAGAGGGCTGTTGATTTCCCTAAAAGTCTTCTTCATTATTTTACTCAAAAACAAACAAAGTCATCTTCATCTCAGATGGCCTGTGAATGAGTAAATAAACAGCAAATTTGAATTTTTGTCTGAACTATCCCTTTAAGCTGCATTTCATGTATGTAAAGTGCACATTATAGACGTCTCTCTCAGTGAATCTACTACATTTCACACGTGTCTCTCTAAATAAAAGTGTGTTATAATGAAGATATAATTCTCTCCAAACAGTCACAAAACACACTTTGTAAGATCTTTTACAAAATACATCATCATATTATAACATGTCAAACTATGATCACATTTTATACCTTTGATCAGGACATGTATCTTCACTCTTAAAGTTACGCGGTTGATCCATAGACCAGTTACTCTTCATAGACACACAGCTGAACTCTGGATCTGATCTCTTCTGATGAACTGAACTATAACACACAACAGATTTAACCCTTTAATGTATATTACTATTTTTATGAGAACCATTAAAACAATGTAATATTTATCTTATGATATAAAGCTGATTTAATGGAGTGTTTAGATAAAGTACCTGCATCCTGGAGAGAAATCTTCATCTGTGGGTGTTTGTGTTTTCTTCATGATGGAGCTTCAGAGATGAATCTGATCAATCTGATCTCCACAACTGACACTGAATAAAAATCACATTCACACACAAAACAAACTCAACAAATCAAAGTGAATAAACAAACATTATAATTCACATGAGATGAAATCTGAGTGTCACTTTTAACTACACAATATTACTCACTTTAACACAATATATTAACAGAAATGATGTTTAAACATTTTAAGAACATGTTTTAACAGAGAAATGATTAAATATAAGATAATTAATCGGGTTATTTACAGAAAGTCAATATGAGGAAGTGAAACGCGTCTCACCTGAACACTCACAATCTGACGAGATTCACAAAATCCTCCTCCAGTATTTACATGTAACTACATACACGATAAACTCTCATAAACGTTTAGAATAAACACGCTGATATTTCACACAGTTTTTAATCAACTCGACATGCTTAAAATGGCGGAAGATGAACAACAAACACTTTCACATTCATTTTGTCAGTCACGTGTCGCCTTTGAACCAATCAGAAGACAGGAATCATGACGTCACGGGGCGTCATCTTCCTGTACAACAAGAGAAAGCGTCTGTACGAATTTCAAAAAATCATTTTGAGATATGAGAAGGAACAGGCTGTCAAAATAAAGCCACATAAAAATGTTAATTATTTGTTGAATGTGTCATCTTTTAATGCCTGAATAATTATGAAAAATAAATTATTGGACCGATAATACCAAAAATTTTGATATGTTTAGAAATACATATGGATATAGTTTCGCTCATTAATATTGCCGTTACAAAGAATAAACTTCAGGTAATATGTGATGCAACCCACCTCATCACTAATGTTGAGGTAAAATGGCCTGGGTCTGTACATGATGCCAGAATATTTAGAGAGTCATCTCTGTGCAACAAATTTCAACAGGGTACGTTTTGTTAGACAAATGCTTGTAGTCTTTATTACATTTACAAAACACCTCAAACATTACAGGGACACTTCTATGGTTTACTTGCTGGGGACAGGGGATACCCTTGCCTCCCCTATATGGATGACACCCTTTTCTGATCCTGATTTACCACAGACACGCTTCAACCTGTCTCACAGCAGAACACGGGCCAAGGTGGAGATGACAACAGGCATTCTGAAGGCGAGGTTTCAGTGTCTGCGTGGGCTCAGGGTCCCTCCAAATAGGGCATGTGACGTCACAGTTGCTTGTGTGGTACTTCACAACATTGCCACAATAAGAGGAGAGAGGCATCCCCCCTGTCCTGATGAAGATGACCTAGAACAACACCCATTGAATCTAGCAGACCACAGAGATGGCAGAATGCGTTCTATTTCTTCATATCCTGAAATACAAGAGACATGACAGATTTGTATTTAATGCTTTATTGCATAAACAATATAAAAAATATAGATTCATGTTCACATATGATTCTCACCTTAAGGCGATGCTGCAGTAGTTTATTTCAAGTTTGGCCTTTTTAATGGCCAGCCTTTTCTCCTCTAGCTGAAGCTGTATAAGGTCCATGTCCATATCAGTTTTTTTAATTTGCCTTAACAGATGGACCTTATTCAGCTCCTTTGCAGACAACTAGGAAGGCAAAGTAAATAAGATGGTTAAAGAAGAAAATCTGCCACATAGTAACATTATGTAAATAAGGACACCCAGGGACAAGTTCTTACACTGCTAAGATTGTGTGTAGAGGTAGATGGACCCTCATCTGCATGTACATCCCCAGCTAGATTCTGTCAATGGACAAATGACATTTTTCACTCCATCTAAAAAGCTATGCATTGTCCAGTATATGCATCATACCTCTGTGGGTCTCCCAGCACTTTCTAATTCAGTCACAGCAGATGTGGTTTCTTCATCATCATCCTAGAGTGGAAATATGCAAGGTTACTTTGTCTGGCAGACATGTTCTGGTTCTTAAAAATGCATCACTAACAATTGTGACAGACTGTGTGGTTTCAGGAGGATCCAATAATACAATGTGTCCATCAGCAACTGCAAGAAGAAAAAAAAAAGATACTCAATGTGTAAATTACTAAAGTATGACAGACACTGAATAAAGGCATTAGGAACATGCAAGAATAAAAAAAACAGATTACTGTATACAGCATATGCTGTAAAATAGAATATGTATGTATAATGCACAAGTCAAACAATGACCGCATTTGGGAAGCATTTAGCATTCTTCCTAATGAAGAGAGTTAATGATCGTTTTGTCCAATCGTATGACTAAATACGAATAAGTACTAATATGGTATACCTACATTGTACCAAGTCACTTGAGTTGTTGTGGGAGGTAGCAAAGTCTGACTAAGTGCCCTCTGGAATAACATCGACCACAGGGCAACCTTTATTAAGTGAAAGAGCCAACTCCTCAGATGGGGTGAGAGGAGGGTGGAGGTGGACCCCAGCCAGTTAGGACAGGCTCAGCCTTCCTATTAGCTATATAGGAAGAATACTGTAAAAGTAACAGTTGCATTGATCTTACAAAAGGTAAAATAAAAACATTACCCACAGATAAGAGGAGAGTTTTATTTTGATTTCGAGTTCTTTTGGCTCCAGAAGGATTACACCTTATAAAACAAGAGGCCTAAATATTTCTTGTCAATATACATTGCACTGTATTCTTAAGAAACTGATGTAGAGAAAAGTAAATGCTTGTCGAGTCATGCCACATGCTCAAAAAGACAATTGTTCAAATTAACAAAAGAAAGGCAAGCATATTTAAAATGTAATAAATAAATAAAAAAACTTACGCATTTACCCTATTTTTTGCCAAGCCAATTGTCTTTCCCTCACATATGCAGCTGTATTGCTTTTTTTCATTATAATGGGCTTGAACTCCTCATAAGCCAACATTAAAACTTCTAACTCCGCTTCGGAGAAGTACGCGGCACGTAACTTTTCATCCTTAGTTTCCATGGTGACTCCCGAATTGGCGTCCCATTGGAAATGCCTTCATATGTTCGCCGTGCGCGCGCATTAACTCGAGGTTATTAGCAGTAGGTTGATTAAACTAACTCGACACAGGTGTTTTGGAACCGACATACCCCGAGTAAGCAGGTTTTGGGTTAATCTGATGGTAAATTAACCCAGCTTTCTGGAATACACCCCAGGATGTTCAGGACGTGTCTTTATCTTGAACTATCTGAAATTATTTACAATTATACTGAAACAAAATGTCTGTAAACATGGTAACTGTGTTCTTTTTTTTCAAAGCAACAAATTTGTTTATCATGTTGTTAAAGTTTGGGGCCAAAGAACATGTACACAACACATTTAAACAAATGAATTGTTGTTGTTAGCGTTCCGGTATACTGTTAGCGGTCCAGGGAAGAGTCAAACACAGGGATTCAATCAGGAATAAAGTTTACTAGATCTGTCGATTCAGGTGATACAAACATCCACGGAGATAAACAGGCGATTCAAAGACATGAGACCAAGCGGGTACAGGAATCCAAACAGGCAACACCAATGACAAGCAAAGTAACAATAATACCTGACTAAAGCCCTATTCGCACGGGATTAGTATTATCTAGGGACCTCTAGTCATTTGTAATAATTGCGGAGGTTGTCTGTGATCTTAATCCCGTGCGAATCGGCCATGTCTGTAATTTGTAAAGTAAAAATTCCCCCGCAAATGACCCATATTTCACCGAACACAGCTATTTCATATGTTACGTGCTGCTTCGCCATCATATCCGGGTGAGAAGTCGGTAAATTCGAGTAAAATCACAGGCTTCGCTTATCCATGGGGGTAATTTCTAAATCACACAAGGTCCCCAGATAATACTAATCCCGTGTGAATAGGGCTAAAGACAGAGGACAAACACAGGGTATATACAAGTCCGGGTGATGAATGAACAGGTGCAGGTGATCTAAGATGGCGGCTGGTGATGGGGAACAAGTGCGGTGAGGTGCAAGGCATCATGGGAAGTGTAGTCAGGGTGGAACCGTGACAGTTGTATTAGTCTTATCAGAAATTCCCTGATTAATGTTACGGAACAGAAGGGACGGAGTCAGCGGATAACAGAAAAGGTAACTTTAATGAACAAAGCAACAAACGTCAAAACAGAAACGGGTAAGTAAACTCAGAAACTAATACTGTCCTTGGGAATGCAGATGATAACAGGAGCACAGAAGACGAGGAGATGACAGAGGATGAACACTGGAGACACAGAGAGGGAATAATCCAACAGAAGACGATGGCGATCACAGGTAAGTTAGTCCGGGTAACAATGTTGAGACTGGACAGTGACTGGTTGTGAGTGAGTGTCTTTTATGTTAGTGCAGTGATGATGAACAGGTGGCGGTGATCAGTACTCGGGAGAGGGTGAGCGTTGTGATTGGGTGAGAGGCGAGCATGGCGTGTCCGTGACAATTAATCTCTTAGTCTCTTATTAATCTCTTAATAACACCCAACACAGGACTTGGAAAAAAACATACACTCTGTGACAGTTTTATACACAGAAACCCAAATTGTAACCCAAGTGTTTTGAATTATATAGTGTTTTATTGTTTTAGTATCCTATTGTTGTAATCTAGCATCTTATTTATTCTACTAATTGTTCTAATATTTTCACCATTTTCCCCTTTATGTGCATGCATGCTATTCTCTGTGTTGGGGATATGTGGTCATAAATGATGATATATACTTGCCTTTCCTTGGTACTACCAGTAAGACACGTCATCAGATGCGTTTCCAGTCCCTCTTTCAGCGCTATCCTGGGTGATGGATGCCACTTCGGTGAGGTGTTGCTGATTCAAACAAACAATGCGACAAATCGTCAGTTGTGTACATTAGCCTTTTGTGTGGTTCAGGCTTTATCACAAGACACCATCAGCCAAGAGAGACCCACCACGGGCTGATCAGACCTGGGTGTGTGTCGCATTGTTACATGGTCATTTGGCAGCCCATACCTTGTCCCTCCGCTTCAACCACAGCCAATGGCTGCTTCTCTCAGCAAAAGTGGCAAGATCTTTGACTGTCCTTTTTGGGCCTGTCCTCTAATCCACACTTCCTTAAACAGCCTTATACTTGAATTGGCCACGAAGCCCCTGCAGCCCACTTCCATTTGGAACACCGTCTAAAATCTAAAAATCTTTAAAAAAAAAAAAAGTGTAATTCAGATGTGCATTTTTATGTGTATAGCCTACTTAATTTCTGCTGTGACAGTTATCAGGTTAAGAACATCTTATCATTTTTTCGTAAAAATAAAATTCATCCATCCATCCATCTTCTTTCCGCTTATCCGAGAGCTTTTCAGCGGGGCAGTAGCTCTAATAGGGATGCCCAGACTTCCCTCTCCCCAGACACTTCCTCCAACTCTTCCGGGAATACTGAGGCGCTCCCAGGCCAGCCGAGACATAATCCCTCCAGCGTGTCCTAGGTCTTCCTTGGCCTCCTCCCGGTGGGACATGCCCGAACACCTCCCCTGGGAGGCGCCCGGGAGGCATCCAAACAGATGCCCAAGCCACCTAACTGGCCTCTCGATGTGGAGGAGCAGCGGATCTACTCGAAGCTCCCCGAAAGTGACCGAGCTCTCTCACCCTATCTCTAAGGGAGCGCCTCCGCCACCCGGTTGGAGGAAACTAACTCCGCCTTCTGTATCCTGGATCTCATCCTTTGGTCATGACCCAAAGCTCATGACCATAGGTGAGAGTAGGAGGTTTTGGGTAAATCGAGAGCTTCGCCTTGCAGCTCAGCTCCTTCTTCACCACGACAGACCGGTACATCGACCGCATTACTGCAGAAGCTGCACCGATCCGTCTGTCGATCTTGAACCTTCCCTCACTCGTGAACAAGACCCCAAGATACTTCTAAACTCCTCCACCTGTGGAAGGAACTCCCCACCGACCTGAAGGGGACAAGCTACCCTTTCCGACTGAGGACCATGGCCTCAGACTTGGAGGTGCTGATTCTCATCCCAGCAGCTTCACACTTATAGTGCCCGCTGTAGGTTTGGCCTGATGGGAACAGGACAACATCATCCGCAAAGCAGAGATGAGATCCCTGTGGTCCCAAACCGAATTGTCCGTCCCTAGCTGCTCCGCATAGAAATCCTGTCCATGAAGATAGTGAACAGGACCGGATTCAGCCCCTGCCGAGTCCAACACTCACCAGGAACGAAGTCTGACTTACTGCCGGCAATGCGAACCAAGCTCCTGCTCTGGTCATACAGGACCGGACGTAGCAAGGGGCCTCGGACCCCATACTCCCAGAGCACCCCCCACAGAACACCAAGGACACGGTCGAATGCCTTCTCCAAATCCACAAACACATGTGGACTGGTTGAGCAAACTCCCATGAACCCTCCAGTATCCTAAAGAGGGTATAGAGCTGGTCCAGTGTTCCTGACCAGGACGAAAGCCGCATTGTTCCTCCTGTATCCGAGGTTCGACTATCGGACCGAATTCTCCTCTCTCAGTACCCTGGCATAGACTTTCCGGGGAGGCTGAGGAGTGTGATCTCCTGTAGTTGGAACACACCCTCCGGTCCCCTTCTTATAGAGAGGGACCACCACCCGGTCTGCCAGTCCAGAGGCACTGTCCCGACCTCCACGCTGATGTTGCAGAGACGTGTCAGCCGAACAGCCCCCACTTCATCCAGAGACTTGAGGTACTCGGGCTGATCTCGCCCACCCCGGTGCCCTGCCACCGAGAGCTTCTTAACTACCTCTGCGACTTCAGCCCGGGTGATGACCGAGCCAGCCTCCGAGCCCCCTGCCTCTGCCTCCTCTGTGGAGGCGCTGGCAGCAGGTTGAGGAGGTCCCTCAAGTATTCCTTCCACCGTCCGACAATATCCCCAGTCGAAGTCAGCAGAGCCCCACCTCCACTATATACAGTGTTGGTAGGACACCGCTTTCCCCCTCACCTGGCGCCGGATAGTTTGCCAGAACCTCTTGAGGCCGACCCATGAGTCCTTCTCCATGGCCTCACCGAACTCCTCCCAGACCCGAGTTTTTGCCTCCACAACCACCCGTGCTGCAGTCCGCTTTGGCCTGCCGGTACCCATCCGCTGCCTCAGGGAGTCCCGCAAAGCCAGCCAGGCTCGATAGGACTCCCTTCTTCAGCTTGACAGCATCCCACTTACTTCCAGTGTCCACCACCGGGTTCGGGGATTGCCGCCACGACAGGCACCAGAGACCTTTAACGGCCACAACTCCGAGGACTTCGCACTGACAATGGAGGCGGAGAACATAGTCCACTACACAGACTCAATGTCCCAACCTCCCTCGGAATCTGTTCAAAGCTCTGCCGGAGGTGGGAGTTGAAGATGCCTCTGACAGGGGGCTCTGCCAAACGTTCCCAACAGACCCTCACAGAATGTTTGGGCCTGCCTAGTCTGTCCAGCTTCCTCCCCTAGCCAACGGAACCAACTCACCACCAGGTAGTGATCAGTTGACAGCTCCGCCCCTCTCTTCACCCGGTGTCCAAGACATAATGGCCGGAGGTCAGATGAAACAACCACAAAGTCGATCATCATTCCTCATAGGTTGCCCTGCTGCCATGTGCTGATGGACGCCCTTATGCTCGAAACATGGTGTTACGTTATGGACAAACCATGACTAGCACTGAAGTCCAACAACAGAACACTTTCGGGTTCAGGTCGGGGGAGCCGTTCCTCCCAATCACGCCTCTCCAGGTGTCACTGTCATTGCCCACGTGAGCGTGAAGTCCCCCAGCAGAACGACGGAGTCCCCAGTTGGAGCACTATCCAGCACCCTCCCAGAGACTCCAAGAAGGCCGGGTACTTGTGCTGCCATTAGCCCGTAGGGCACAAATGACAGTGAGAGACCTATCCCCACCGGGCGCGGGGAAGCGACCTCTCGTTCACCGGGTAGGCCCAACACGGGACAACTGATGGGGGCTATGGCAAGCCCACACCAGCCCGCCGCCTCTCACCGCAGGCAACCCAGAGTAGTGTAGAGTCCAACCCCTTTCGAGGAGTTGGGTTCCAGAGCCCAAACTGTGGTGGAGGTGAGCCTGACTATCTCTAGTCGGTACCTCTCAACCTCCCCGCACTAACTCAGGCTCCTTTCCCCAGCGAGGTGACATTCCATGTCCCAAGAGTCAGATTCTGTGTCTGAGGATTGGGTGCGCAGAGTCCCTAATCCACCGCCACCCAAACCACAATGCCTTTACGGTCCTCCCGCGGAATGGTGGGCCCACGAGGTCAGCCCCTCGCTCCTTCGGGCTAGGCTGGGCCGGCCCTGTGGGGTGCCACCAGGCGCCCAGGCTAAAGCCCCAACCCCAGGCCTGGCTCCAGGGTGAGGCCTCGGCTGCGCCATACCGGGCGACGTCACGATTTTCGGAGAGTTTTTTCTCATAAGGGGTAGGGTGGACCGCTCTTTGTCTGGCTTGTCACCTAGGACCTGTTTGCCTTGGGAGACCCTACCAGGGGCATATAGCCCCCGACAACGTAGCTCCTAGGATCATTCAGGCACTCAAACCCCTCCACCACGGTAAGGCGGCAGTCCCAGGAGAGGTAAAAATAAAATGATATGCCTTAACTTTGATTATACTAGTCATTATGTAAAAATAAATTAATCTTTTCATAACCTTTTAGAAGGACCATATATATTGTTATGGGTAGGGAAGAGTCAGAGTCAAATAGGATTAGATTTAAATCAGGTTTACTTGAGATTACGAAATCCAACATCAATAAATCAAACAGGGTAGTAGCAACAGAAAGGCATCCAAACTGGTCACAGGGTTAAACAGACATGTTTAACCAGATTCGAACAGGTTAGTATTCCGAACAGGTAACGAGATCCATACAGGCGAATATCCAAACAGGTTACAAATCCAAACAGGTATTACATCCAAACAAGCAAATATCCAAACAGGAAACAGGTTAACACGGGTAAGTATACAGACTAGGCATAAACTGATCAGAAACAACAATACCGGGCAAAGGGGAAATCTAAACACACACATTATAAAGAGACCGGTAAATGCAATGCAGGTTCGAGTGAAATCAATGATGAGTGCTGGTGAGTAGTGACAGGTGTGTGGTGCAATGAATTGTGGGAAATAGAGTTCAATAGTCCTGTGAAGCAGATCGTGCATAGGTGCCGGAGGAATCCGATGTTGAAGTGGGTGGAACTAACTCTGATATATATATATATATATATATAATAAAAATGTCACTATCATCACTTCATACTAGTAAAGTATTAGTAAAATACTAGTATCACTTAATACTAGTAATCATAAACACTAAACACATAAACACTGTAAATAACTTTATCTTACCTTAAGAATCACAACTGATGAAAAAAATTAATTTATATATAGAACCTATGCCGTTCCAAACAACTCGGGATTTAGTAGATTTCCAACCTCAAACCTGGAAACAACGTCTGTATTTCGTATCACTTAAAAGATTGGAGTAACATTAAACATTAATGTTGTTAAAAATATGCAATAACACTAAACATTTTGATGTATTTAGCAGCATTAAAAGAGTGCCGTTACGGATATCACGTCCGAGTTGAGGTGGGAAATATAGTAAATCCGAGGTGTCTGCAACACAGCATGTTCTTACCGTGAAGTGTGAGATTGTTTGACGACACTTTAAGTGTGTAATACTGAATGTTTCAACACTGAAGTTCACTCAAATCTCAGCACGAGTCACACTTATTTGGGAAATATATGACCGTCGACTGACATTACTTCCCCATGTTGCTCTTATGTGTCATCCATAAATGATCAGTGTATTTAAACATGTCTGACAGTATCTGATCTGACAAAGTAACATGACCAGAAACAGTATGACAGAATGGATGTTTTGTTTGGGTTTTTCACTTTTGAAAAGCAATATAAAATGCTTACTTTCTTTGTAAATTAATTATTTTGCTTGAAACATATTTTACACACAAATGCGAGACCATTTAAGTTACCCCAATTTTTTCTTACTGTCAGGATGTTAAGGTTAAAATTAAATCCTTATTTTATCCTCTGTAACAAAAAGGCTGCTAAAACTTTGAATGTATGCTCACTTTTTGGTATTTATGTATAACAAATGTATTTTTTATGTATTTATTTTTTTATTTAATACCGTTACTTTATCTTTTGTGTTTATTGTCGGCTTAATCATTATTATTTATTATTATAATTATTATAAAACACATTTATTTCTCGATTATTTATTTATCTTTATCTCTTTATCTTTTATTTTTTATATTTATTTTGACATGTTTTTTTCATGTTTGTATTCGCTAAGCAAGCGTTTAATTACAAAAATATATACAAAATAACTTAATATAAAGCTTTGACAAAAAGTGAGAATAATCTGAAATCCGAGTTTTCTCGAAGGCAACGAGAAATGCTTTATAAATCTGGATTATAACTAAACTGTTGATCTTTTTTCATTCAGTATATAAACGCACTAATGAAAAGATGACACTAGATGGCAGTATTTAACACGAGATTTGTGCTTTCTGAAGACAGAGAAATAATTATAACCAACAGGAACCCGGTACATGTAATAGAACTACAAACACGTGAATAATTAATACTCATATACTCAAGTCATGACATCTTACAATACATAAAATAAAACATATGATAAGAAATGGGGAAAAAACATTTAAAGGAATAGTTCAGCCAAAAATTTAAATTCTTTCATCATTTACTAATCCTCATCATGACGTAATGTGAATTTCTTAAGCAAACAACAAAAGAAGATACTGTGAAGAATGTTGATAATTAAACAGCATTGACCCTCATTGACTTCCATTGTAGTATGAATACAAAACCACTGAGACATTTCTCAAAGTATCTTCTTTTGAAAGGTTTTGAATGACACAAGGGTGAAGAAATGGCACAACTGTCCATCTTTTTAAATGAAGAAGCACACAGGGATCTAAACAAAGGCGTTAAACAAACACACGGCAGTGGCGTGTCAGCTGTGGGGCTTCAGGACGACTGCATTTGACGGCGGGACATGTTAAAGTCATCAGGGAGACATATGGAAAACTCTTTTGATTTTCATCCCACCCAGACTGCCTATTTACACAACCTCTGTATTGCTCCGGCCTGTTATGGCGAACATGTAGAGTTATGAATTTAGTCAAATGAAAAAACTTGAAACCCTAAAGCGTCAAAAAAATCAGCCAGAGTAAAGATGTTGCCCCACCTCAGATCTCGCCCCAGGTGAGCAGAAGATGTGTTATATCTCATTCTGTCTTTCTGTTCAGACAATGACATATTTATAACCCTGAACACACGTTTAAAGCAAAGATAATAAAATGTGCCGTTAAGAATGCAATTTTAATAAATTTTTCAGCAGAGGATACCAATAGATGTTATTATAATTATAGAAATCTAATGTCATTGTAAATAAACCTTAAAGGGATACTTCTCCCAAACATCAATGCTCATGTCATCCCAGCTGTAGTTGACTGATTTTGCCAAGTGCTAAATGTTTTTGGGTCAACAAAGTTTGTTGAACCTGGAACATTTGAAATGAACAAAAATCCTATCCCTAAACCAAACTTTTCACTAAAGTCAGAGAGAAATAATAAGTGAATAAAAATGGTGTAGAAGCACCTAATCCTAGATATAAGCCTAAACTTTACATAAATGTATTCCTCAAATCTTGTTGAACAGGGTCAACAATGATGAACATCTCTCACTTGGCAAAATCAGGAAAGCAGCATGTGACTTTCTTTTTTCAGTCAAACACAAATGTTCAATCGTGTTTTCTTCCAATTCCAAAAGTTTTGAAGCATCAAAAAGCAGATACAGCATTTTTACATTTACATTTACATTTACATTTATTCATTTAGCATTTATTACATTTATTCATTTATTAAAATAATCAGAATGGCTCCAGTGGGTTAAAAAGTCTCCAAAGCCAAACAATACGTTTATGTGAGAAAACAAATGATATTTTTTGCTTATTTTGTGAAATTAAAAAGCTAAATGTATATATAGCGAGAAGTCGGTAAGTTCAAATCTCATTGGTTCTCGTGTCTCAAAATTTGAAGTCATCAACGTGTGGCAATATTTAAACATGACGCTATTATGTTTTTGCTAAATAACCATAAAATATGAATTCCTCACTTAAATGTATTGTTTCACAGTCATTTGGATTACTTTAATAATGAATGTTTGTCTTTTTTTAAACTTTTGAGCCCCGTAGATAATATGACAGCATTTTCAAAATTATTAGTTTATATTGATCTTAAAGTAAGCCATATACAGGTTTGAAAGGACATGATGTTGAGTAAATGATGACAGAATTTCCATGTTTGGATAAACTATTCCTTTAAGGTTTAGTTATTTCATAGTACATTACAACAGCTTCCTAATGAATTCACGACCCTAAGGCGAGTTCTGTCTCTTTTATGCAAATATGTAAAAACAAAATACAGATAGCCACCACAACCAAATTAGTTTAATGAGAAACACGTGGGACGCGGTGTACTCTCCGTGGCCATGATGAGAGAGCTCGAGACCCCGCTGCTTGATGATGTCACAGCACAGTCTGGGTATATGCTGAGCTATCCGTGACTTAAGTCTTTTACTTTCAAGTGGGAAAATGAAACGGGAGGTTGGAGGTTGATATGGAATCTATATGTAGTAGCAGAACACACGGGGTTGATGAATAGCCGGGCTGTTAAAATAAACCCCTGCTTGCTGTTATTATAATGACGTATACGTTGGCGGCTAACGAAGCGCTTCCAAACCTCTGAAATGTTGGCGAGAGGAAAAAGGCAGTGTGAAAATAAATTCCTCCTTCCCTCGACTCTCTCACATCCTGTCCGGCTTCTTCGGGGACCACTGCGTCTCCACGAGACTGACGGAGCTGAACTGTTCTCTAAATATTGCCTGTCACAATCTGACGACTTTTGCAGGAGCGATGAGGAGAATTAATCCTGTTAATAATTGTGCAATTTTTCCATTGCTATTTTGCAACCAGCTCCTCACTTGGAAATTTGCTTGAAAAGTTTTTTTGTTCCGGATAGGGAACGTCATCTCATATACTTTCTATTCCTGTTTAAACCTATAAATAAAGACCATCCTAAATATCCTTGCGCTAACCAACTATGACATTTACGAATGAAACGGAGCACTAAATGCCCTTCTAGATCAAATCTTATTTGCTTGATATTTATGGCATTTCAAATATGTCAAATATTTGATGACTTCCTGATAGACTCATAGCATGACTATATTAATGTGTCTGGCAAAGCGTTTCATAGATCTGATTCAATAATGATTTAAACATCGTTTCTGTCTCTCTGTTTTCCATACTGTGATGACAGTCAAGTATGTTGGAATGTGTAACCTTGTCAAATAGTCCGAATAATAACTTTCCCATCATCTTGATTTAAGCATTTATATATTAAAACAGACAGGAATAGGTGAGGAGAAAACCACTATTTGTTGGGTTTTAAATGACAATCTCATGGCAATCCATAACTATTTTACAAGTAGGGCAAAGTCGTTTGAATTCGTACGATCTTATTTGTGTGTTTTGTCTTTGTGTTTTTTAAATAATCATATGTTTTTGTAGGATTCGCACCATACAAAATTAGACAAATTGGCCAGCTTATAAAACTTCTGTGGCTGATGTTCTCTAAAACTTTTCTCAACGTTGTCAAAACCATCTTGCAGTAATGTTTTATAAACATTATAGCATTGCTAAACGTTTAAAAAATGTTTAAAAAAAACATGATAAAAACATTTTTCTTACTGTCAGTGGAAAGTTCAGAAATTTTCGGAAATAACATTTATACAACGTAATTCAAATGTTTACTTAAATGCTACAAGTCAAACATCTCCATACATCTATTAAACTTTGTACTGACAGATTCAACAATCAGATATAAACATTTTCATAAGAACCAACATCCAAAACATGAGTCTGTATTTCCAGAATGGCGCTGGATTAACTGAAACGAAGGATGATCTCTCTCACACACACAATAACCAATGCAAGGGAAGACGATGACTCTATTGTCTATCTTTGTCGTCTCTTGAGTCTCCTAAAATAGCAGACCGAAACATGTAACGCTGACCGTTTGTGATCCATATGCAATAAATCTCTGTGTGGTCTAACTTTAGATATTCACAGACTCTTAAGTGGGAATCAGAGATGATGTCATCATTTACTGTATGCGCTCTGTACTACCATTTTTAAACCCTCAGACACATGAGATGCAGCGAACGGTTGGATCAACATCTGTGTTTGATGAAGTGAGAGAGTGGGAGATTTGGGACGACACAGCTGTGGTCTTACAAATGGGAGCCTTGATAATCATTTCATTGGAAATTTAAATGATTGGCTTGAATTACCCTGAATGGGATGGGCAATGTATAATAATCCCAGCTGTTATGGTGTAGGCCTAACTCAAGGAACATTTAGGAATGGGAAAAATAGAAAAGAGTAAAGAGTGTCACAATGAAAGTCGAAGATGGGAAAGCGATTGTAAAAGTGTTTTTTTTTTTGGTTTACTTAAAACTTAATCGTAGCGCAAGAAGCATTTAAATTCATTTATTTTTTAAGTAACGTTTAAATACCATTTTATCAACATTATATTTAATTGGTGAACATTCTAATAATTTTATAGAAATGTTTAAAAACATTATTCTACATTTTTATAATGTTTTTTATAACAATACTTTATACATTTCTTAGCTTAAAATGTAAAAATAGAGCACTTTATTAACATATTAGCCTAAAAAGTTATATGACATCACTGAACATCATAAAAAAACATTTTCATAACTTAAAAAAATGTTTGCAAACGTTTGTATATTTTACAAACATATGGCTTTGCTGAATTATTAAAACATTGGTATAAAATGTTATCCTAACATTGTTTTATAACTTTTTTGTTAGCTGGGGTTGAGCTAAACAAACACCATTAAAATAATCCATACACCTGGTGAACTATATACTGAGCCTGTGCAATTTGCTGTGTAAAGAGATACAAAGGAAGCATTTTAAATCATTTTAAAATAAAAAAATAAAAAAGAGAAGATGCATCAAGCAGTCTTCAAACTTTTCTGCATATACCTTAAGCCATTATCATGTCTAGACAACCAGTGATACACCAAACTAACCACAAGCGTTATCAACTCCAGGACACGTCCTTTCAAAACATGTCTTGACAAACATGCAGAGACTGAGGGCAGAGATGATCTGGACTGAGTCATGGAAAGATGTCCGGCTTGCTAAATCATTCAGTGGAAAAAGGAACAGGCTTCCTGAAAACAACACATTAGGATCTCACTACAGGATTAGTTACATGTATGATGCTGGAGCTTTTCTCACAACTAACTTCACTTTCATGTCCAATGACTTTTATGCAGTCTTGAGATGAATTCTAATGAATGTATGAGTCATAAATCTTTTTGACAAAGTTTTTTAGTTTGATATGTTGTTATCCGAAGTAATGATGCTTCCTCTAAAAAAATCCTCTTTTGTGTTCCACAGAAGAAAGAGTCATATGCAGGTTTTGACATGACATGAAGGTGAACAAATGATAAAAATGGAACAGTGGTGAACTATCCCTTAAAATGAGCTGACGCAAAATCCTATCATTTCACATCTGACACTCTGATCCGTTTTAATCTTCTTTTGATTATCACACTAAAGTAATGAGAAGGTTTGAAAAAGCAGATAATTATTTTATGTTCAAACATGAATGTGCCAAATGTTATGTGGATACGCGCCTTACTTTGTATTCGTTTAGAAGGAATTGAATATGTTTCGTAACCTTATTGAGCTTGATGTTACGAAATACTGAACGCTCACAAACCCAAGGAAAAGCCAGTTATTTTCTCTATACAACCAGTTGCCTCAATTATGTGAAAGAAGTTAAATTGTGTTTTAAAATTTGGACACAAGACATGAAAACATTCTAGCATATTTTACAGTATTTACTTTTCTTTGGGATCTCTATCCTTTAACAGTATTCATTTTGAAAAAAAACATTAATAACTTTGTTAGGCATGACATGACAAGGCGAAACACTTTAAATGTTTAAAAAAATTGGTATTTTGGTTGTAAAACATCATTATAACACAGTCTATCTATGATGAAGTATCAGTCTGACTTGATTCAAGAACTGAAATAAATCTAACGACCAGTTTGTTAAAATAGCTCTGAATCATTTTTAGCCATGGATTTTGATTCGGTGTATATCTGACATTCATGTACCGTGGTATTTGCACAAAGGACACCGCATGCGGATGTGTGCATTTTGCGTTTCGGTTTCAGCTGCAAAACAAATGTGTCTGATCAATTTAAAGATATTTTTCAGTATGAAGTGGCTGCGAACGAGCCCACCATCACCGCTCCAATTAACTTTAAGTGGAGTAACGTGTGCTTCTGTTCTGGCTTACGTAACAGTCGTGGAATGTTCATGTCGCCGACAGCTGTTTTCAAGCCTATTAAACGCACTGCCGTCAGATTGTCGAGTCCGGCAAAGGGGCGTTCCCACTTCCACTCGGACACTTTCCCCACTGGCATTCATTGGCCTTCATTTTCCATTCATTAACGGCCAGTTAAATGTCGTTAGCTTTCAGCCACAACAATGGCCGAAGTGTGGAGTCAGCGGTGGATACGTCTTCTCTGATTCATGGACTTTATGAGCTGCTGAAGGAGATTTCTCAGCACATAAATGGCGTTCACGCTCGCATGTGTGGTGTGGATTACTCAGACTGTGACCCAGACTTATGTGAAAATAATTAGGCCATGAATTTGGGGTTTTATGTGAAGCTAAGCCTATTTCAGATCAGTGTGCAGATTTGCTTAGACAAGCATTGCAATTATTATAAATTGTTATATGGTTTAAAGGAACCTTAAGTGGTAGGCTTTAAGGCATAACTCATCCTTTCAACAATCATAAAAATGACTCAATCTTATTTTTTGTCCCTTCTTAATATG
Source organism: Beaufortia kweichowensis (assembly GCA_019155185.1). Taxonomy (NCBI): domain Eukaryota; kingdom Metazoa; phylum Chordata; class Actinopteri; order Cypriniformes; family Gastromyzontidae; genus Beaufortia; species Beaufortia kweichowensis. Next base: position 1,981,469 of record CM032805.1, on the reverse strand, counting down.
TAATTTTCTCTGTTAGAGCTTACGTATTAAAATTATAAAGGTGTAGCTTGGTGAAGCTGTCAAGAAGTGTAAAAGGAGTCTGCCAAAGAAAATTAACCTGATGAGACTCACAAATCATGTTCATGGATGACACAGAACCACATGATAATGTATAATTGTGGTCCATGACGACTGTGCAAAACAACAATAGCAAAAGCGTAAACTGAGGATAACACAGACATAACACCATTGACAGACTACGTCACTGTGTTTAAAAATGGCTAATTTCTCTGGATATTGTATATAAGTATACACAAGTGAAGAACAAATATAGACCACTGTGCTATCTTACATATTGTTTCTTTAAGGGAAGACGTGTTATCGTGTGTTTATCCCTTTGTGTTTGGATAGAGATTGGGATCTGGTGCCTTTGCACTTCAGTGAGGTCATTGGTTGTTAATGTAAAAAAAACAGCCTTCATGTGGAACTAATTTTCACCAAAAAAACACAAATTTTAATGAGAGCAATGTTCTTAGCGTTTTACCTATGCATTCCCTTACAAAACCACTTGTGAAATACTTGGCAAAATGTGCTGAATGCATAAAGACCAAGCATTCACTAACGTGTTTGCAAGTCGTTTTTTCTGCACACAAAAACCTTTCAAGGAAACAACATATGGTGTGCATCTAGTTTCTTTTTTTATCTGTTTTAAGGTTGTAAAAAAGTTTGACCTTGCTCAAGGTAATTTGCATGCTGTCTCTGGAGGTCTCGGGTTATTACGGCTGATCCTGCAGACCTATGCAAACTTTTATCCTTCTCGTGCTGGTTCTGAGGTCCTCCATGATCCATCTTGTTCCCTAAAGAGGTGTCTGGCAGTTGTCCTAAGAAACTTATCTAATGACACTGGACATTTTTTCATGTTAGTTCAATCACAATGGCTCCACAGCTGAAGCGGGTTAGCAAGGGGCCATGTCATAAACTGAGGACCTGGAATGTTCTCTGGTGTTTTGTTCACCACACCTAGGACATAGTTTGGGATCGGTAAGACTTGTAATGTTTTTTAAAGAAGTCTCATACGCTGATCAAGGCTGCTGCATTTATTTGATCGAAAGTACAAAAAAAACAGTAATATTGCAAAATGTTATTACAATAAAAAATAATGGTTTTTATGTTAATATACTTCAAAATATAATTGATTCCTGTGATGCAATGCTGAATTTTCATCACTCCAGTCTTATCTCCAGTCTGATCCCAAACGTTTGAGCGGGGGTGTACATAACCCAGACGACTCATAAGCTATTGTGACGTACCTGTGGGATATTGTCTACTTTGAGACGCCTAAAACATTCTTGTGGTCAGACAGCTGGTCTATAGTATACACTAATCACATCATGTCTTACGATATAAATGTTTTTTATCTTTCGTGGGTTTTTCATTTTGTACAGTGTGTGTTTTGTGTGTGCGTTTGTTTGAGATCAGGTACAATGGGAGTGTATTTGCTTTTTACACTTCTTTTTTCTCTTATATATTTAATCTATAGCATGTTTTAACAGTATTTCTCTGTACAGTTACTTTGTATCAGTGCAAATTGGAAAAACCGCTAAATAAACTTTGAGTAGAGGTACAGTGGCATTGGGTGACCTGAGTTTGAGTCTCAGCTCATGGTCCTTTCATGGCTCATCTGGCCATTATCTCTCTCTATATGGTCTTATCTGTATAAAGCTTTAAAAGGCTTTCAGAAGAAAGTCCAACCAATGACTTTCAACAAGCCTAAGGATTGGTATTAAAATGTGACTTGTTAAAGTAACTTCAAAGGAACAAACTAAATCAAATGGAAGGACTGTAAGTGTGGGACATAAATCTGCATAAGGGATGTGTGCCGTTAACAAACCAAAGCTGTAACACTGTCACACAAGATACATGTTTAACAGCTCTATATATTCTAATGCTTTTACTGTATGTATATTAGGTTTACGTGTTGCTATTTGGCCAATTCAGGTGTTATGGATGTGATATTTCAGTCCAAATTTGAAGTATAAAAATTTACAGAATGTATTTTTTACCAATATATACTGAATCATCTGTTTATATTTTACTAAAGCCATGTTGATAGAGTCCAGACATCAGAAAAATATCAGTCTATACATGAGTTATCTATTTAAAAATATATATGCTGTACATGTGTTATAAATGTGACAAAAAGGAACACCCTTTTTGAGAGGAAACATACTTTGTAGTATTTGTGTGAATGAACAAACCAAAAGCAATAATACCCAACAAATGAAGAAGAGACTATAATTGTGACTGATAAGATTGTGACAATTTTTAAAATGTAAACATAAACAAATGCTTTAAAAAATATTGACATCTGAACTATCAGTATGATGAAAACCTTTGAGAAAAACGTAAGACAACACTGTTAAAGGATGGTGCACATATCAGTGAAAGTGTAAATTGGATTTTTGGAGATCATGGGTTTGACCTGCCCACAAATGCACATATACGCTGGTGAACCAGTCCCATATTTGGTTCCCTGGCAACCAGAAACCTTGTTTCTGTCATGTTCGCCAGGAAAACCAAGCTTTTCCACAGATACCTGCCATCCTTCAGATGCTTTCCTGGGCAGCGACTTTGGCAGCGGGATGCTCCTGGAAGGCCTCTAGGCTCGGGCCATTGTGTGCTGAACCAAACCAGCCTGATCCATGGGAGCGAAAGTCTTTATAATCATGTTTGAAGTCTGCCTTTATTTCTTATAAGGTAAAATTGGCCGTGTTTTCCCTGTGCATGTGGGTTCCAATAGGTACAAATGGACCACAGGAACATTTTCAACTATAGAATCCATTTCTGCTCTGCAGAAGCTGGTCTAGCTCATTAAAAAAGACACTAGAAAGTCATTCATCCTGTCAAGATCGCTTTTGCACATCGGTTTTTGGCCACCCAAGCTTTAAACTCTTAACCAAGACAATACATAACATCCAAAAAATTTGTTAGAGATAGTGCTTTCATTGTTCTGTCAATACAACTAAATTTAAAAGAATCGTATGAAAAATATCAGGGGAACTGGCATTTAATTAGCTTTGTTTCCAAGAAAGCAATAAGAAAGAGGATTGATCTTTTTCCAGTCTATTTCCAGTAATAAGAGCTTTGTCTTCTCAATGTGAAATTTCCAACCATCAAATGCAATACTAGTGACTGTCAAAAAGAAAAATTTAATGAAACAAACGAAGAAAACACTTACAGAAGAGAATGCTGTAAAACCACATGACTTTGTTATGTCATACAGAAAAGACAAGCCGGATAAATTGAATCTGAAAAAAATGCTGCTATGAGCACGTTATCTAGAGGGGCGGAGCTTGAGGGTAATCTACCAATAAACTGTAATGTAGTGATGGTAGTGAAATAAAACAAAACATATTTTGTAGACAGACATATACATAAAAATATTCAAATCAAATCCAAAATCACAAAAGATCTGTTTTTTTTGTCGTTCCCAGACAAAAATATTTCTCCATGTTTTCGTAATGCGATTGCTGTTGTCTGTCATTTAAATTATTTCATTTAGTTTGTAATTTTTGTTAACTGGATGAAATACAGGATTTTTATAATTTTGCTTTTATTGTAATTTTATTAATATTTTGCATTTTTATTTGCTTTTATTTGATTTATTTGAATTTTAGTTAAATTTTGAGTTAAGTTAAAGTTAAGTTTTGTTAATAGTTTTTTGTATTTTTTTATTTATTTGGTCTTTATATTGCTTTATAGTTTTACATTATATTATTTCAGTTTTATCTTTTATTTGTAATCAGTTAGTAATTTCACTGCCTTAACTTAAAGGGGTCATATGATGGTTCTAAAAAGAACATTATTTTGTTTATTTGGTGTAATGCAATGTGTTTACGTGGTTTTAGCGTTTAAAAAGTCATTATTTTACACATACTGTAGATTATTGTTGCTCCTCTCTTTTTACAAAGCTAATCGTTCTGAAAAGCGCGGTGTGCTCTTATTGGCCAGCGATCCAGCGCACTGTGATTGGCCCGAATACCGCGAGCGTGTGACGGTAATGTTAGGCCCCTTACTATATTTGAGAAACACAGCGTCTTTACAACATGGCGGCGCCAGCGGCAACAATATAACAGCGAGAATAAAACGTAAGCCTTCTTTCTTTGCGTATGCATTTGGGTGGTTAGAAAACTTTGTGTTTGAACGAGTCGTTTTAGGAAGGGGTGACTGAGTCTTAACCTTAACCAAAAATATGTCTTTGAGTTTGAGACTTTGAGCTTTGTAACTCTGCAGATCTTATACATGCACAAACAGCTACATAACACACTAAAGAAAAAGGAAAACAAGAAATCACCTCATATGACCCATATAAACTTATTTTAGTTTATTATTACAGTTTTTGTTTTAATAGTCTTGGTTTTAGTTTAGGTAAACTATAACCTTAATGAAATACATTTTATACTTTTCATTCATAATATTTATATTTTGATTGAATGAATTTACAATAATCTTACCCTGTTCAGGGTTAAGGTCCGCCTCAAAACTCATGCATTTTTTTCAAACGAAAACCACCATGTGTGTAGCCACTGATGCAACAAAATCTTTCTGTTTATGTCTCAGACCAAAATATTTTCTTGTAATCCACATAAAATCTTTTCTTTGAAGTTTATTTGCTGTTGATTTATTGCCTTTAAAACGTGTCTATAGTACACAGACTGGATTTCGAGAGCATTATAGTTGTTTATATGTGTTATAACTGTTTCAGTCCAGATGGGTGAATGCTCATCCACATCTGGCCCGTGTTAGTATAAGGATGGAGATTCAAGAAGCCTTAAGATCCATTATCAACCCAATTAAAAAAAAACATTTTATTTGCTAAATTGAGCCGATAGTGGATGACAATGAACTGCTGCTGGAGTTTTTACTATGAGAAGGCATCTTTGAATGTCCATAAAACGGCCATGAGAAAGCCAGACTTCAGGAAGTAACAGCAAATAAATCGCACAGCCGTGTGCATTAAAACTTATATACCGTTTCTTAAAGGTTTTGTAAGTAGCTGACACACAAGAAATGGCATTCTGAGGGCGTTTTAACACTTTACGATTAAAACCAGCCTCACCGACCAAATGATTTCATTATCATTTATTCGCGTCAATCCTATAAGACTTTCTTTCTTCAGTTGAACACACAAAAAAGATATTTTGAAGAATGTTGATAAATAAACAACATTGACACTATTTGACTTCCATTGTATTAACAAAAAAAAATAATGAGACAAAAAACATTTCTCAAAATTTCTTCTGTGTTTTACTGAAGAAAGAGTTTTGAACAACACAAGGGTGAATAAATGATTTCTTATTCTCATATTCTCTGCCACTAAGTGTCAGTGTCGGTCTGAGATGTGTTGCATGGACGTTTGCCCGTTTACGCAGGATCACATGGTGAACTTTCTATACCGTCTCCCCTCTCTGATAGTCCGACTCCCTCTCTTTGTGTTTTATTTCCCTTCATCCCCTACACACACAAATATGCACGTATGGGCTGGACGGTTTACTGGAGAGGTAGGGGGATGTGTGGTTTCTTTCACTTTCATAGTCGTTCCCATGAAATGGAAAATTTGCTCAGTTTGTCCAATAAAGGATTAAAGTTGTTCATGGTCTGTGCTGACTCTTTACCCATCACCTGATAATATTACAGCTCATTCTCATGGCAAGACTCTGAGTTATGTTACTTAATTGTTTATTCAGTTTGTGGTCTGTAAAATATGGACAAACACAAGCGCTGGGGTTAAACTAACCTATGTTCGGTTGTTGAAACCTAAAATGTTTGGATGTTTTAAACTATGGTTGGGTCAATTTTGGTTAGGTTAATTAAAAACCAACGGTTGGGTCCATAATTGATCCAACCATGGATTGAAAACAACTCATCATTCTGAGATTGTAGTTACTGTATAATTCAATAAGCAGAAAACAAAACAGTTTAAATAAATAAGCAAAGTGATTTGTACACATTCTTTAGGAATCATGCTTTCCTGTATAAATATCCAATTTAAAAAAGAAATCCTAACCCTAAGAGTACATTTGCACAACACAAGTTTTTAAGTGAAAAGCAAAACTTTTTATGCATTGGCTCTTTCTTTACACAACAATTACGTTTTGGAGGCCTGAAAATGCAAACATTTAAAAGTTTAATGTAAAGTGCAATTTTTCGAGAATGATTATCATCATCTCCAATACGTATAGACTACAAAAACATGAATTTGTGAAAACAGTGACGTCATATACATGTACATTACATGTTTCTTCACAAAGTGGCATTGACAACTACTGATCTGGCAAGCAAATGATCATCTTTTTACATTATTTTTGTGGAAACATATCAAGTATTTGTAAAATTCTGGTCTACGGTTCTGTACTGTACGCCTATATGATGATTTGCATGTTTTATCATCTAGAAAGTGAAGAAATGATAAAATAACAGCACAGAAGGTTACAGTATAAATTTAGGATCAAAATGTAGATGTAGGGCTTTGTTCAAAGTTTTGACCAGTGGGAATATTGAAACTTGCCTTAAAAAGCACCACAAATAATAAACTGTATTTCACAAACTACATTTAATAATGTTATTATCTTCAAAACACAACCAACATGTGTATCATTTTCAATTATACATCTATCAATAATATGGTTATGAGATGAAATTGTATTGTGTCTTATCAACAAATATAATGTTACGTGCATGTAGTTTAGTTTTTCATTTTATATTTTCTTTTCTGCATAACAGCGCATGACTTTCTGCCTAGTGCTGATATAAGGTTATGTAGAAAGCTGTCACTTTTGATGTCCAATTGCAGGCATTGGTTTCCAAAGCATTCATTACCTTATGGACCCATTCTATCAACCAGATGGAAAGTCATACAGTACGCTTCATATCTTCTCCTCAGAAAGAAACGTATTTCCCTTGAAATCTCAATGCTGACAGATATACAGCACGACAATTCGACGACGTCAGTCATGTGTGTTTTCAGCACGTTTGTGTTGGAGTTGCTCCAGAGTCTTGTTCTTCACGGTTTACATTCATCGCTTCATCTTTTATTCAGAAAGTTCTTGTCCTTAAAATTGAAAAAGAATAATCACATTCCTTTCAGTTTCACATACTCTGTTTGTCACATTGTGAAACTTTCCGAAGGCCGCGTGTCACGGCATATTTGTGGCCCACGATATTCCAGTAAAAATAACTTTAACTGCAAACCGGCAATGGATAAATGCTGTTACTCAATTGTCGAAGTGATTGCAGAGTTATTTTATGAAGCTTATGCTATACTTTTACACCCAGGTCTCTGAATATTGCTAGTAGTAGCTCGCTGGATATTTCATTTGTTTCGAGGTGTAATTTCCATTTACAACATGTGTGAAGCATCTGGTGACATTGTGCAGACACATTTCCACTCTTTCTGTTTTGTTTTCAAATGCATATTTGCTGATGATATAATTAAGGATGACAGACATATTGGACAGGTTATCTGTGTATATACAGACGGATGTGTCTCGGATCTCATAATTGCCATTCGTATATGTCGGAAGTAACTTGGAAGTAAAGTATGCTCTGCATGCGGATGTGTTTTACTCGTGTTGATGTTTTTGTTATAAACTGTGTGTTTATGATTCAGTGGCGTTAGACAGCCGGTAAGAAAAAGCACACACGGGTCTGGGAGATTCCCGCAGGAATGTACCTCAGGCTGTGTATGAAGGATGATAGCAGACGTTTGCCAGAGTCACTCAGTCTGCAGAATTTCCACACCATTTGCACGAGTGGATCCCAGATTCGGTTTCTTTGCGTGTTTCTTTCTGCTTTACACGTGAAAGGCAATATATTAAGTAATTACATGGCTATAGCAATTTAAGTATAGGCTTTAAAGGAATAGTTTACCCCAAAAAATGAATCTTCATCCACCGTTGTATAGTTTAAAAACTGTATCTTTCTCTTTCCTTCACAACAGGAGATTTTTTTTTGCTGGGTGTACAGACGATTGAGCTCCAAACGTTCCATAAACGTATTGTTAACGTAGTCTGTTCCACCTTTGTGTTTTGTTTTTATGAAAAAGGTATTGTGTGAGTTTGAAGACTGTACAAAGAAACAGTGCACCAGCCCTATAAACTACATTTAGGCCAACTTTTGAAGCAATAAAATAACAAAGCAAAACGGCAAAAAATAAAACATTTAAAGAAAACGTAAATGGACACAATTATATCAAAACAATATTTTGCCCTGCAAATTGTAACTCAAATATCCATGCAATAACAAACAAAATGAGGGAGTTTATAAACTTCCACAAAATACAGCTAAAAACCTAACTTACTAGAGAAATAAAAGTACTGAATAAAGAGGTAAAACTTTATTCAGTTTGTTTGTCATTTAATTGTGTATTTCTTTAGAAAACAAGACATTTTCTTTTCAAGCAAAATGAAGAAACTCATTTCGTGCAGTGCATTGCAAATGATTTTACATTCAGAAAAGATTTAGCATCTTTGCATTTGTCAAAACATTGTGAGTGAGCTTTGACCACCTTTAAGACCTTTGGAAATCCAAACATAGAGGTTTTAGGTTTTGTGTTGCAGCAAAAGACATCAATGACCGGGCTTGGGTTTGAGACGGGTCTCCACACCCCCTCAGTAGTGAACACTGACATAACACGAGTCAATGCAAGACTGAGTAAAGCTCAGGGGTAGAAGAAACTGCTGTGAAACTTTAGACTGAAATGTTTTGCTCGGGGCAAATGTCAGTCATATGTCTTCTGTATCGCTGGGCAATCCTTCAACACTCACACACACACAGAAGAATATGTCATGCTCAGTACCTGCATTGATCAGTGGGTTCTTGATCTCTGTGTTCTGCGGGTTCTCTTGGCATACAGTGTTTCAGCAGTATAAATGAGAACATTCAGTTCATTGACATTTCATTTGTACAAAGACATAAAATGAACAAAGATGTAATAGTTTGAAGTCATATATAATCATATGCTAATGATGGTGTTTGTGCTATAGTTTATCTTTATTACTGTTGTGTTTAATAATTGACTGTCTAATGGATTCCAGAATATGAGAGGAGATGGAATGCAGAATTAATCAATGGTAGATGTCAGGCCAAACTGATCTCATGGAAAACTGTTTATGAGGTGGTGCTTTTGTGTGAATTTGCATGATGTGAATTGCACAAAGGTACATTATATGGGCTTCAAATTGCAGTTAGATCCGCCTTTGCTGTGAACACTTCTCGTGCCTCCGAATGAGACAATTAACCACATGTTTTTGTAAAATGTTTTAAGATCACTGATCTGCATCTAGAGAAAGAGATGAGCTACCAGATTTGTTTTAAGAAAGCTCATTTAATACACTGTAAAAAGTTTGGAAAAACTTTGTTTCTCACGATCCGTAAAGCCTCTGTAACGGCCAAACGTGATATTTTGTATGTTATTCGTGTAGTAAAACATGACGTAATGTGGTTATTTAGGTTGAATGAACGCTGTACCTATTACTGTAGGTACAAATTTGAGGGCATCTCATTTAACAATGTTTTTGAAAACAGCAAAATGCACACTTCATTACTTTGTTTTGATAAAGAGTTACTGTATATCATAGGGTATCAAGTTCAAGTTTATTTGTATAGTGCTTTAACAATGTAGCACTGTTTCAAAGCAGCTTTACAACAGAATAAACAGAATGACAAGCAGGGAAATATAAAAGCTCATTTATATCATTACGGTTTCATTTTCAAAATGTGCCACCAAAAAGTACCAATCGTATTCGACCAAACATAAGCAGCAGCAAGACTTGTTTTCCAGGAACCCAAAAGAGCACGTTACACCTCTCGTCATCTCTCTCCATTGGCTACCGATGGCGGCCCGCATTGAATTCAAATCATTAATGCTGACATTTAAAACCATCACAAACTCTGCACCCTCATACTTTAACTCTCTTCTACACACCTACAACCCATCCAGAACCCTGCGCTCAGTGAACGAACGTCGACTGGTGTTACCCTCTCAGAAGAGCACTAAATCTCTCTCTCGTTCTTTCTTCTTCTCTGTCCCCGGCTTGTGGAATAATCTCCCTAACGCAATCCGTTCTGCCACATCCCTCACCTCCTTTAAGAAACAGCTAAAAACACACCTCTTCCACCAACACCTGACATCATAATACGAAAAAACCCTCTCTTCTTTCCTCTACAGGTATTTATCTAGCACTGCAAAATATTGTAAACTTAGTAAAGCACTTCTTAGTACTATTGATGCCACTTTTGATGTGTCGCTTCGTTGTCCCCTTTGGATAAATGCGTCATACATAACTCAAAAACGTCAACATAACTTGACAAGGCAAAACAAACATGAATTACATCCAATATATGAACCATGAGGTCCTGGTCCTCGACACGTCAGACATGTTGATGCAAGACCATTTTAGTGGTTTTAGACAAGTTCAGTTTGATTTCCAGGACACACATACAGATGAAATTATACTTTAAATGCATTGCAAGTTACTTCAGATTAAAGCATCTGCCAAATGAAATATTTCAATTTTAATGGTGCAACAGTTAAATATTTCGTTGTCCATATTGTGATATTTTGTGAGACAAATAGGCTAGATCATAGCATAAACCAATGACTAATAATACTAATCAATATGAACGACTTACTAGAAAACACAATATTTCTGCATGTGGAACTGGACAAACAGCTCAGGTTTATCAGGTGTATCAAAAAAAACATTTTGCACAATTTTTTACAGATAAACAAGGCGGCTAATTCATACGAAATCATACATTCTCATTAGTAAGTTTAAGTATGATTTGTCTTTTCCCCAGTAGGCATTAGGGTTAGGGGCGGGGTTAGGCCTTTAGCAATGCTGTTTTGTATGATTCACACCATACGAATTTATATAAATAAAATACATTGTAAAATACATATGAATACCTGTGAGATCAGTTTTGAAATTGTATTGGTATCAGTTACTATAAAGAACCATGCCATGCTGGTGGTATCAGAGATGATGAAGAACATAAGTCGATTTTATTTGTATAGCGGTACAGAATATAATTTTTTTTATTTCATACTGTAAGAAAGTTTATTGTAGCCGTAGAGTTGCATACATATAAAAGTACTTGATAAAATTTAAATAAATGCCTCTTCAAAATGATTTACTATTCATATGTATGAGTTTAGGTGAAATCATTCATTGTTGTCTCATTCTATGAACTACAGACAACATTTCTCCCAAATACAAATATTTTTACATTTACATTTTTGCATTTGGCAGACACTTTTTATCCAAAGTGCATTATACTATACACTTTTTCTAATATGTGCAATCACTGGGATTGAACCCATAATCTTGGCATTGCTAACACCATGTTCTAATCACTGAATTACAGGACCCAGTTTGTTAGAATCCAGCTAACTTCATTTTTTCTACATAAAATAATAAAATGTAAAGAACATTCTGTGAAAATATAACCTTGATATGTATAATATTGACCATGTCAAAGATTGAAATCAATGTTTATCAGGCAAACTTACTGGATTTTTGTGTAAAATAATAAGACATAATGTCAATAGAATCATCATAAATTCCAGTATTATAAATAAAAGCTGCATCTTATATATAAATACATTTATTATTACATTTATTTCATTAAATATTAAATCCCAGGGTTTAAATATGATGAACCATATTGTTTACAGTACATCAGTTATTTTTCTAAAGGTAAGACCGACACGTAGCAATGAAAAACTGGACAAACTGGTAAAAAATAACATAAAGATGTTTTAGAACTTAAATACTGCAAATAAAACACGCTTATATTCATGATTAAACAACACAATAGGCTAGCAATGTTTTTATAGCTATTTAAGAAAAATGGCTGATGAGCTTCTTAGGGACAATGTGTACTGGATCATTTAAAGGCGTGTAATTTAGGAAAAATCTTTAGGTTAATTGAAGGTTAATTTAAAAATGAGAAGTCTGTTAAATTTATAGAGTTTAAGCAGAAGGTTTAAAGAAAGATTTCAACTTATTAACATTCACAGCAGTTAAACCCAATTTGCATTTTTACAACAAAACCGCACTGAAACACATAATGCCATACAATTAGATGATGTCAGACTTTCTGGAAAATCGACACGAATGACAGGTTCACTGAAGCCGCACGAACGCTGAATGAACAAACATTGCCGGTAAAAAAACATTAAAACTGAAAATGAAACTGTATGAATTTATAAATATACGGTAGTGAACGATACTGTAAGTTCAAGATTTCATTTCAATGCCGGTTTAATGTGTTTCTACACAACGTTTATTGAACTGTCTGCGTATTTTCTGAATAATAATCGCCAAAGTCTTAAATCTGCAAATGAAGTCTCTTTCGTGGACCACAAATGTACGAAATACAGTCGTAATTCAAACCAAATGTTTGATCGCAATAGTTTCGTCGCGGCACATGAGCATCTTAAAAACAGCTGAAAGCAATCATGGGCTTATCCGTTGGGTCAAGTTTCATTATAATCTTGAGGAACTCCAGGTGCAGAAAGGTGCTTGACAAGTCATTTCTCACAAACACGCAACTCTAATTCAGGAAAAACTAAATTACACAATCTATTTCTGCAACTTATTATACAGTTAATTATTAGCAATGTGACACAAATGATCAAAGAATGAATGTAATCAAAAGATATGGGAACTTTTGCTTCGTCCGGGAAAAGCAGACGACCATCTGGAGAATTCCCGGTAGGCAGATCGACCAAATGAATTCATGAATTGAGTGAACAAAAAAAATGAATTTCTACACATCTGAGTCACAAATCAAAAGCATTAACTGATCCACATCTCCTCAGACTTTAATCCTTGGGTTCCTTCTTCTGTGTAGCATCTCTTTTATACAGTAAGTGAACTTTTGACCGTGTGGCCTACAAACAAGCGGTTCATTAGCTGTTTTCCAGTTCTCATACTTATATAAATGTACTGAATTAACTTCTATCATCATTCTTCAGTTTGGCTTAGGTATACATACTTGATTCAATCAGAATCAAGTATTCCAGAGCGCTGTCTAAAATATTAAACAATCAGAAATAATTTGCTTTGAACGTAACACACACACAATTGAAAAGAACATTTTCTTCACTGTTGTTTTAAACTTTTCAAATATTACGGCTTATTATTTCTTTGAACTGCAGGATCGTTGTAAATGTTGTAAATCACTCAACAGGTACTGCTCGTGGACTGTTTTATAAATACTGTCTTGTGTGTTATCCTCCTGCTACCTTCTCTAATCATTTGTCATGCATCTTGTTTGTGTGAGTATAAACAGTGTTTGCACTTGTCAGATGTTTTGTAACTCTGTTGTTTGTTCGGATGAGCGTCATTCCTGCTTCACAGAAGTCTGTCGCTCCATCTTACAGCTGATCTTGAAGAAGCTCCAAAATTCTCAGTTTCACACCTCGTTCATATTTGGAAATAAATCCAATATAAATTGGATACGTGCATTTTAGACTTATGTGCCGTCCAAAAAAGACACAAAATCACATTCACATAATTTCTTGTGGACTGTTTCCCGCTGGTGGAATGATCTGCTCATCATAACAGAACAGTTGAATCTTTAGCCATCATCTCTTTCATCAACACCTGACCCAATAATACTAACATTTCTGTTTTTTTCTATTCTTTCTGCTCTTTACCAAAAAACAAACTTGGCTACATATACTGTGTAATAGTGAGTTCACCGGACGCAAATTAAGCGTATAAATCGCGCTATTCGCGCGTAGTTGGACGCGTGTGTTACGGTGCTGGGTGGAAGAGAACAAGACAACCAGGAGTAACAGTATCAACTGTGATTTACTGAATCTTTAACTCAGAGAAATTCCAGATACATCAAACATACAAGGTTTTTTCAGATCACAGAATATATATTAACCCACGCACCCACATAGACTGACAGACAACAACAACGACCGACAGGGGCTGAACAAAAAGGCAGACTATATATAATACAAACCATAAACTAATAATGACATAACACAGGTGCAGATGATAACACACAAACTAGTGAAAACGGGATAACACAATGGTGAACAGGTGAGGAGGTGCAATGCATTATGGGAACTGAAGTTCTAATGAAAAGTACACAAAGACAAAACAGAGTCCAAACAGGCAGTGAAACAGAACTGACACAAGCTAGTTGTCAAAAAATCTGATATAGTCAATATATTGGAGATGAGCATCAAGACCTGCAATGTAAATGTGGCATAAGTAGCAAATAATGTAGATATCCAACAGCAACAACAACAAAACAGAGGTATACAGCATCAAGACCTATTCTAAGTCGATAAATCTAGAATTCTTAGAGTATGGCGTATTCTACTAGCCTTAAGCAGAAAAAACTGCCACATGGGCCATTTGCACTTTCCCCTTTCATGGTTATAAAACTGCAGATTCTTGTTATCTCTTTTCCCGACAACATTTTTAAAAAAGTTGCCAGTTAGTGCCAGCATTATTGATCTTTTTTTTTTTTACAAATGATGAAATGGCCCTCGGTATATTTTTTTGGTAAGAACATGAATATGTAAATAGACCAAATGAAACAACAGAGCATTTGCTTGTTAAAAAAAGTTTTATTCTATCTTTATTTTTTCTTTTTATGGCCTCTGTTTCTTTAAAAATACATACATTTATTGAAAAACTAGATAATTGCATTTTTGTGAAAAGATCAGATTTAGTAGATCAAGAGTTTTTATTGATTCTGGATTTATAAATGCTGTATTCTTTCAGAAGATACGTAACAGCACCCGATACTATATAACAGTAAAAATATAAATTGCTGAAAATTTTGTTGATGGCAGAGAAAGTGTTAAACTTGACATCGACTTTGTAAAAAAAATGGTTTCTTAAGTTTAAACTGTGCTAAAAACACCTTTTCTAGCCTCCTTTCTTCACCTTTTCAACACTCTACAAAGCCCCGCCCCTAAAGAATCATCAGCCTAACCATTCATGATTGGCTCATTTAACTGGAAGGCGGGACTTCTGACACTAAAGCGAACATATTGAAAAACACATACGTCTGTCAGTTATAAGACAAATATTTCTATACGAGCTAAACCCACATTTACAAACTGTCAATTAAGATGTTAGTTACATCATTTTGCTATGACATTTGTATTTCATCGCAAGTCATTGAACATCTGTTTATTTTTCTAATATTAAAATGATTGACACATACCAACATAATAACAGCACATCATGATGATGTATGTATAGAAACATCAGGGGTTATTATGTATAGATATATTTATAATGACAGCTTTCAGGCCAGCTTTCTCTTTGTTCTGTTTGTCTTCATACATAGACAAATATAAAGACTGGTTGTCTCTTAAAAAGTGTTTCTAAGTAATGGACGACCCCAGACACTTTGGCTCCTAACCGCCGCATTCGCTCACGTTTCCATGAATCTGAACGCTGTTTCCGCTAAACACAGAATCACCTGGAAAGCTCATCTTCTCCTGTTGCTGTTGGACACTTTCTCCAGACATTTTCCTACCACTTTGGCACGAGGTCAAGAGAGGACCAGAAGTAATCCATGATCATTTCCATTCATAATTTCTATATAAAGCATGAGCTTGGCATCTGCGCCGATAAACAGCTTTGACGGAGGCAGAAAATTAATGAGAAACATTAGCGTGATTTATCTATTTTGAACTTCTGCAGACAAGAAATGAGAACAATTTTAGACCGAATGGCTCTGAACTTTTAAGCTACCTTATAAATCTTGCATTTCATACGTAGCCAGGTATGAAATTTCTTGCTTTTTTGACTTGCGTTTCGTCGTTGACGCAAACAACCGGTCTCCAAGTTACATCTAACTTTACGTTGTTTATAATATCAATGCGATTTAAAACATTGTACCTTTGATTTAGAAGTATGGCGTGTTTTCCAAACCTTCTCTGTAATGCTTTCAACAGACACGAGAAAGTCGCAAACAAATGTTATGATGATTTCTCTAGCAGAGTGTATCATGGGAGAACATCAAAAAGAAGACTGGATCCCTGAACCGGGTTTCCTACAACATTCTGTTCGGTTTCATCGATCATTCTTCTGATTAAATCTATCGATGCGATACGTCCGTAACCTTTAGACAACATCATTATCAGGTGTGTGTTGGCCAAGTTAGACTTAAAGATTTTACCGTGGCGTGTGTGATTAATAACCTGCTCTTTTGTCTGACAACAGCTCCAGCTTTTCTTGGACGGCGTCCATTTGCTCGCAGCCCACGGGCGCAGAATTGTGGAAAAACAATTACATCCAAATCTTGTGAAATTACCTGCATTCAACGGCGTTTCCTCTGCACTCGATTCCCTGTGCTGAATGCATCGGGCTGTGGTTTCTTTATGAGATTCCTTGTGCGCTTGTATACTTTATATATTCTGGAAGTCTGCTGCATGTTGTTTATTAACACTCCTCAAACTGAATGCTTTTTTTGAGTAACTAATAAATAGTGCAACTATTTTACCCCCCTACATACATGAAATATTTATACGCTGTCATTGTAGGAGCAGATGGGATTTTATCTCTCGGTTTGTACTGTGGGAAGGATTCTTGCGTGCATTCCATACAGCTGGTGGAAAAGGATCAGTATAGAGAAGAAAAATTAAAGCCATGATCAGACTAACATGAAGCTTTGAGCTCCTCAAGCCATTGTAAATCTATCATTGTTCAGCCCACAATTGCTTGTGTGGTCTGCAAAACATTTCCATTTCTTAAAATAATGTTTTTTTTATCAATCTTCACAATCTTCACATTAAATTATTAATACAAATGGAGTTTTCCAACATATAGTATCCAACATTATATTCCAACATACCCATACGACTGTACTGTATCGTTTGTTAAAACTACAATGCAAAATACCTCAATGCTTTGTGGAGATAAAAATGTGTGATTATCAGCAATAAAAACCAGCTCTAATAAACTAATATATCTTAAAGGCAAATTTTGTAATGATAAGGAAAATGGTGGGTAAGGGACCGTGTGTAAAGTTCAAAGTTGTAGAAATTTGATCTAAAATATATTTATAAATCGGACCTGTAAGCCAAAGTATTGTTATTTTTGTGCTGTATCCATGATGGAATATGTCTGCAGGACAGAAGCTATGAAACAAAACAAATGATATTGTAGATAAAACGTAACAAACACTTCACACATCAAACAAAAGCTAGTTTCCTCTCTAGCTTATCACTCCTAGTTTAATAAATAACTGATTTAACTGTTATATAACTGTTTTTGATCCCCGGCCTCAACTTTGATCTTTTCAAGAGATTAATGATGTATTGACAGACATTAATATGTAATGCTCATATCTTATTTTTGAGTGTTAAATGCTTCACTCACGAGGCTTACACATATTGCTGCTGAAGTACAATAGACAGATGGGTTCACATGTCATCAGCGTTGAGATAAAACAATATTTTCATTCATTACTTCTCGTCTATAAGTAATGACACATGTCTAATGATTCATTTAAATGTCAGATCGTCTATTTTATAAATGATGGTGATATCTCAAGCGTCACTGTTCATATTGTTTTAATTTGGTCTGCTGGTAACTGAAAGTCTATATTAAACTGGAAATGAGATTTTTGATTTTTTTTATTCCCGTGACACCAGTACACGTGTGTAAAAAGTTCATATTTTAATAAAAAACCATCTACAGAATTTTAATAGTCCTATTTGTGACCCTGTCTGTGAAAGCACGTTTTTTGTGATTTACCATCCCACGTAATGTAAAGAACAATCCTTGAAAATATAACCATGATATCTTTAATATTAACCGAGTAATGACACATCAACAATTAAAATCATGAAATTGGTAGGTGAAATGAAACTTTAATGCTTGTTATCTCAAAATTCTTTAGCCTGTCTTTAGGCCTGGTTTTCACAGACAGGGTCACAAGGGTTTATTATTTTGTCCCACAAATTCCGTAAGACGCTTGGATTACTTTAATAATGGATGTATGTGCTTTTAAGAGCGTCAACTTTTTGTTTCAAAAAGAGAAACAACTATTCCTTTAGTAACTGTGAGATTACTGCTTGTCTTTTATGCGTTATTATAGCCTTTTTACTTTAGCCACAAAAATCTCCAACAATCCATTCAGTCCAGACTTGCAATGAAAGCACCACAATCCACAGTCTAAAGGATAAAACAGATGTATTGGTTAGTGCCACCACTTCTAAGAATTAAAGAACCAACTGAGTAAGACACGGCCACCCCGATGAGGAGATTCCCACAATCGCCATGAGATTTAGCCAAACTATAATTCAAACGAGCTTTAAGCCGCGCCAACCACGTCCGAGGCATGCTTACTAATGGCATGGGATTATCACTGACTCACAGCCGAAGCCCCCGGAACATTCCAGACGTATTGTATTGATGTCACTGCTGATGCGTTTTCCAAACACGCAGGAAATTCAGACATTACTGAGGTGATTTTTGTCAAGCATTCAACACCTGTTTTGGTGAGTACCAACATGATCTCACAGGAAGTTTTATGTGGGAGTTTTTATGTTGGAAAATGAATTTGCACAATGTAAATCTTACAAAAACAATAGTTAAGCCTGTCCAAAACCCTAAGCATCCCATTACGGGAATGCGTAAGTATTTTTAAAGCCAGAAGCAAATCGTACAAAAACATACGATTGTGCACGACATATGCGAACGGGGATTTTACAAAACAAAATCATTAAAAATAATGATCAAATGTCTAAGATATAGATTTTTTCAGTTATGTCTTACTAACAGTAGCTGTCTCTTCTGTGTTATTCCTCTTTCTGCTGTCCAGCACATGTGCTCTCAATTAAATTATTGGCAGACGGTCTAATCTGGAATCTTCCTTTGGGTGGATGCGGTCCAGGCAGACTTTCACCCGCTGACAGATCTTAGTGGAAAATCTCTGTCCGTCTATGCTGTGAAAATACTCGCTGATATCTGTTCAAAACCACATACGAGCGGCCATGTAACAGCACAAGTGTGTGTTTTCACATTAATACACTCATTTGAGCAAACACTTTACTGTTTGAGAACAGGTTTTGTTAACAAAGGTGTCTGAAAGAAAAGAAGTCCTGTCGTACTTGAATGTGGACATTTTTCACAAGAATTGTCAACTTTTTATTGTGCTTATAGAGTCACCAAACACAAGAGAAATGATTTATTGATTCTTCTCTTGGCCTGATAATCTCCTGTAAAGAAGGATACTTATACCGAAACACCCACAGTAAAACATTTAAGATGTAAAGGGATTGAAAGGAATGGTTTTAAACATGCACCTGGCATCAATTATTCATCCACAATGAAACGTACTGTATAGAGTTTAAGTGTAGAAATACATTAAGTAATTTGCATCACAAATGTGAATGCTGTCTTCAAAAGCTTTAAATCGCTGAAGGCATGTGTAAGAAGATGTGAGGTCAACCGAAATGTTTGCATTCTAACCCATGATTTCTGAAGGCAAAACAATCAGAACTGGCTGTGAATACAGTTCAATGTCTGAATCTGTTGGTTGATTTTCTCATGTAAAACACAAAATGAGATGCTCTCTTCTGTACGGTAAAAGTGGAAGGAAATTTATGTTGTAAAGGACATTGTAAATGTATTATAAAAACACTGCCCTACACTCGTAAAAATGCTGAGTTATTACAACTTATGGTTGAGTCAAATACGGACAAATTCGACTCTTGAGTTTAATTAACATACAATAGAAAAGTCTACATGTATTTAACCCATCGTTTCATTTTTGTCCAAATCTGATCCAACAATGGAATGAAACAATGATTTGTCGATAAGACTTGCCTATTACACTGAAAACACTAAGAAGTTGACTGTACTCATCTGACTGAAACTTGTGAGTAATAATTCAGTTAAAACTTGTATATTTAAGTTCACTTACATTTACATTCATGCATTTGTTGGACTGTTTTATCCAAAGCAACATACCGTGCATGTAGTGCACATCATCATCAGTATGTGCAATCCCTGAGATCAAACCCATGACATGGTTTATTTAGCTTGATGCTCATACAGAATAAACTTAAATTGCTAGTGTGAATTAACTTTGTTTTCTTGATTCGCCACAGAAATACACTTGAACACACATGAAATTTTTGACATGTGCTGTCATAGTTGTGGCAAGAAGTAAATGTTAACCAAATCGGTCTGAATCGTTCGAAACGGTTCGCATCTCCAGTAAGCAAACACTAAGCCACAATTACTAAAGTTACTCACTTTTTGACGTGCCTGACACTCCCTCTGACTCGAAATAAACCAACATCCCGGAGTTATTCTGTTAGCCCAACAGTTCACGGTTCACTGCTGTAAAGAGAGAACTGATGATGATGAGTACCAGCAGCTGATACTGCTAAGTGCGCATGCACGGCGCACACGAACGAATGTACACACGGCCTGTCACGGTTCTCGAGTCAAGAACCGGTTGCAGCGGTTTTCGGATCATCAGAACACAACTGAGAACCGTTTTTTTTCCGATTTGAGAACCGATGAGCTGATGATACTGCGCATGTGTGATTCAGCGACATTACGTCGGAGCGTAAAAGAACCGGTGAACCGTTTTTTTCAACCAGTTTATTGAATCGAACTGTCCGAAAAAAACGGTTCGCGGAAAAGAATCGAACTTCCCATCACTATTAAATAGGTTCTATGTTTACCAAAGCAAACACTGATCACCTAAACGGTGACTTAACTAAAAAGTATTTTATCATTAAAACAACTTCATTCAATAATACTAAAATGAGTTAAAACTTCTATGACATTTTATAAACCACAATTAAAATGGCCCGTCATGTAAGCAAATATAAATAATCGAAACATTTAGGTGCAAGGGATTATGGGTATTCTCAATGCATCATAAACTGATACATTTAGGTTCATTGCACTTATGGGTCCTAATGTCCAAATTTTATTCCTGACTCCTTGATTTTTTTAAGTACAAACATCATTTTAAATGACTTTCCAAACTTCTGTGAATAACCGTCTTTTGTTTTGGCTTTTCTTTGGCTTTTGTAATACCAGAATCCTCGTCTTTGGCTTAACTATTGCTTTCCAATTTAAAGCCAAATGAAAAATTGTGTTAAAGTTACTTTCAACTGTTTTGTGTACTTTCCAAAACATCTCACAAGAGAAGAAATATTCAGTCCATATGGAGGTTCATAAAAAATAAAAAATTGTTTCCTTGACGGTGACCTCTATCATAGCATTAAGTGAAAGAATATTACACATAAGTATCATTTTCAAGTATTCACATACTGTTTGATTCTACAAGGCAATGGGGTCAGAGAACTCGATATCATTCTGCAAGCAACCCAAACGTCCCCTGCAAAAACATATGGCAACACTTACATGATTCTGTAACTCCCTTTTTCCATCTGTATTCACTTCTGTCAAACATTTTCCTTATTCCAGCTCAGGCTTTATATCTTTGCAAGCTTGCATTTCACAGACTACATCTAAAATGGCTGCTGCCTATAAGAGCCAAACTGTGAGTAGTTGATAAAAGAGCCGGCGACACTTCAAAATGTTGTTTAAAGCTGGAACGTTTGCCATTTCTCCACCAAAATTACAACTCGCATACAAATTGTGTTTATTGGAAATACTATTTATAATCAACGGTCGCAGTTAACATATTGACTCGTGTGTGTTAGGTGTATTTAAAGCTGCAGTGTGTAATTATGTCGACGTAAAATGACTTTCTACATTTTAATGTGCAGAAATAACTATAAGTGTGTCTAAGTATAGCTCGAGATGCATAAACATAGTTTTTTGGATTTTTGCCGAAATTACACATTGCAGCTGATTTTTTTGCAGCGCTATGAGTTTAGAGGTTCATGCTTACGGACATTGCTTGAATATAAATGCATTTTGTTTTGCAAATATGTTGATTGTGAATGGTGAATTATTTGGACAGCTTTGGATGAAGTCTCAGAAGAAAGGGACATTTACTCACAAAGACTCCTGAAGTGTTTGTAAAACCATGACCCCAATTCTGTGCCTTCTTTCTTACTTTTCATATTAAAAAGTTCATATACTTTACAGTTATGGGGTACATTATATAAATACCAAAACAAAGACAAATTCGAATGAAACAAACAAGGATGAACAGAAATATAAAAATTTGCACATTTGACTGCTTTCTTATTTATTTATTTTTTACATTTTTTAAGTATTGTTGAATTTTTGCCAATAAAGCAAAAATAAAAACTTATCTCCTTAATATGCACATTTATAGATTATTAATTTAGCTTATAAAATTACCAAATAAATTAAATAATAGTCCTTATAAAAAGACATGTCATAAGAGAAAAAGCCAAATAAGACATTTTCAAAGTCTATGTATTTGATCTATTTGCAATTTTACTGAGATACAGTATAATAACAGTTCATTATGGTTGTCTTTGTTAATCTCTTTGTATTTTATCCCACTTTCGTCTCTTGCTGTGTATTAAATATAATTTCATGTTCTGTCTCCACCAGTGTGTTCACATGTAAAGTCATGTCAAATCCAGTTTTTGCATATTAGTTCATGGGTTTTTTAACACATTGGCTTGTGAGCTCTTGTATTGTGGTACCTCAGTCATATGAGCTTTCAAACATTTGAGTGATGTTGACTTGGCACGCAAATAATATGCCCTAGGGCCAACACTCTACAATGTTTCATTTTCTCTAACATGCGTGTTTCAGCTGTTGCTACATGACCTGTGTAGTATTAAACATGCTAGCTGTTCATTCTTTTTAATGAAAAACCCACTGCTGGAACCTGACTGAAGCAGTTAGTGTAAGAATTATAATGATCCGCAATAAGATCCCATAACTTAGGGCTAAATCTGACCCTGTTTTTAACCCTAAACCTGTAGCTCAATTGGTAGAGCAAATTGAGTTAACAGCGTAAAGGTCATGGGTTCAAATCCCAGGGAACACACAATGTAAATCTTGTAACGCATCATAAGTCACTTTGGATACTTGCATTTGTAGATCTTCTGAAACCTTGTCTTGTTCATTTCTCAATATGTTCTTAGACAATATTGCTTGTCCTCTCTCCTGAATAGTATTTGCAGAAAGACCAGTTGCTAAACATCGTGTTATGATGAAAACCATACCATCACAAAGCATATACTTTAAGATTACAAGTAAATCTCAATTCAGTTGAAAACACAGAACCAGGAGTCTAGCAGTGTTCGATAAAACAGACAAGTAGTTGTTTTAATGAACTACTACACTACACAGTAAATATGAAAAAGACAGATGTGGTTTTTGGTGAACTGGAGCGCCTTGATGTTGGTTTCAGTTTAAGTTGTGGGACTCAACAAAAACTAAACTGTTTAAGTCAGGTCAAGTTTATTTCTATTCTGTATCTTTTTACAATGTGCATTGCTTCAAAGCAGCTGTACAGAAACATACTGTCAAAAACAAGCAATAATCTAAATATGTAAATTAAAAGAATAAAAAGAATAAATACGCGAGTGTAAATGTACATGCATTCAGTAATAATGTTAAAATAAGAGGACAACAACTAACTAGATGTCAACTAGGTTACTGTCAACTGTGTTACCAGTAAAGGTAACAGGATGGACAGAAGTAAACATATATGTCATTTAATGCACACGTTTCTACAAATGTCAAATCAAAAAAACATTGCTCTTGTAAGTACAACTTGCAATCTGTTCTTTGCTATATTTCCAACTCTGCTAATTCTTCTTTCTCATGTCCAGCCATGTCAACTATGTTACCATATGGTCAAGAGTTTTTCATCCTTAAAATGTTCAGTTGCGTACTCCATATAGTGGTAAAAGACCACCAGACGTGCCCTTCATCCCTCAAGGTATTATTCTTGTAAAACAGCATATTCAAATTTGACCTGTTTGAGAAAACCTAACATCTGCTTTTTATGAATTATTATTCACATAACCCTGAGCTTGCAAAGTTAGTCGTTGAAAACGTAATCATGTGATCCTTTTGTTTTTGCCTACCAGATAATCTACTCAATAGTAATATTAAAGATCTCAATATGAACTCAATATGTTTGTGCAGAAACATTGGATTGCAGAGACTGTGAAGATGAGCTTAAGAGTGTTTTGTGAGGGCTGTGAAGTTCAGAGAGGATAACTTGTGTCAGCAGATATATTATACAGGAAAAAGCTATTGGGGGACTGAGGTAAGAATGGAGGGGGTGAGCGAGGAATGTAAGGAGAGATGGAAATCCCTCGTAAATGTAACTACGGGTG
Organism: Beaufortia kweichowensis; assembly: GCA_019155185.1. NCBI lineage: Eukaryota > Metazoa > Chordata > Actinopteri > Cypriniformes > Gastromyzontidae > Beaufortia > Beaufortia kweichowensis. The sequence goes on along the minus strand of CM032805.1, from coordinate 1,957,168 downwards.
AGTGGGAGGAACTGGAGCTGATGGGGGCGGACGAGCGAGAACCAGTCAATGGAAATGTGGAGAGGTTTAACAGAGATTGCCGGGGAGGGAAGTTTCCTGTAAACATAAAGCCAGAATATAATGCGTTTCATAACGTGTGTGTAACTGGGGATTGAGAGACAGGAGACGTTTAAGTCTCTGGTCTTTTTGTTAATTCATCAGTGACTGTGTCTAGTGCACCACAAGACAAACTAGATGGGTAAATGACCCGTGCTTAATATTTAAAACACTGGATGGAAAGTTGAGATATGGACCACCTTAGCAGTATTAAGTGTGAGAAGGTACATCCAGACATTGCCAGGGTTGCCAAATCCTCAGACATGATCCAAGCTGACTTTGATGGATCATTTTAACACAGCCAGACTCTGCAGACATTGCACTAGATATTCCTCAAGTGTTCCTGACATGAAAACAATCTGTTTGTCTGTCAGTAAGGCTTTTGCGATGTGACTTTTCCTTGTCCAGTTTTATAATAAAATATCTATTTATGGAAGGAAAGAAATCTAATGTGTCATTGCTGTGAGATGAATCAGACTCGCTGAAAAAGAACTCTCATATTTGGTCATTTTTTCCATGAGAAAGTGAGGAGACGTTCTCCGTTGGGATCTGATAGCGGCCACAGAATCAAAGGAATCCTCTGTCATCGATGTGCCATGATGCCAGAGCCATGAAGAGGACAGCAGCTGTGTTTCTGTCTGATGATGCATTGCCATTAAAACCTGTCAATGGTTTTTCCGTAAAGATTATGGATAAACAACAATGTAATATTTGATCTGGTACCATTTAGGGATGTTCTGAGAATTCCAGACATCAAACAGGAGTTTTTTACGTAAAAAATCATATTAAATATTAAACTTTGATACAATACACCAAGCGTGAAACAGTAGACACTGTTTCATTAAAGTAATATTTTAAGTTGTTATTAACTGCGCAAATATCATTTGGAAAATAAATAATTCCCTCAAAATTTCTGTCATCACCTACTCGCCCTCAAATCTTTCCAAACCGAATGACCGCTTTTCTTCCGTGGAACACGCAAGAAGTTCTCAAGACGACGGCATGCAATTACAGTGAAGAATGACTGAAGCTTTCAAACCTCAAGGATGGCATCATAAACATGCTATAAGTCTTCTGAAGTCATATGACAGATTTGTGTGAAAAACAAAACAGAATCTTGACACCCACTCAGACTTTCCTTGCTGTGCTCATGAGCAAAGGAGGGATGTTTGATTTATAAACAAAAGTCTGCATTTTCAATTAACTGGTTGATTTGGTTAACAAAACTAGTCTTGATTCATTCCAGAATATTCCTGAGACTTGACCCTGTCAATTTTGCATGAGCTTAAAGTTTCTAAATGAAGAGAAATGTTCAGTTTGTTTCATTATGTTTAAAGTTATAATGTTGTAGAATTCTATGAAATGGAAAACATAAACATGTTACATTAAAAGTGTTAAGAGACTTGCTTTAAAATCTGGCAACGAGAAGTTTTTCCTTTGATTTCTCTCAAAGCTTGAAAATGTTGCAAAACATTGTAGTCTGTTCACTAGACCAAAACTAATTGTGTAAAGGACCAGATTGTTTCGATCACAGGTCTATATGCGTGTGTTCGTGCAGCTTTTGAGTTGATTTCAAATGAGTGATGTTTCAGGAGTTAGAAATCAAATGGTAGTTTGTATAAAGAAGCGGTTTCTATTCGAGAGCTCTTTAAAATAGACGTGTGGAGGCGTGATTAGACGAAGAATAAACAGCTGTCATTTTCTGAAACATTCAAAGTCTACCGTAAAGACATTTGATGGGAATGTAAATGTATAGTTTATTATAACAGTACTGGACTGACAGACTATGAGATCAAGCTGTGACTGAAATACATACAGTGAGTAATGTTTAAAGTGATTTATTTTTGTTACAAAAACGAGCTGCAGAGAAGTTTAAAATGAGCTGTAGATAAGCTGTGGATGAGCATGTAGGAGTTGTAGACGAGCTGAAAATGAGCTAAATAGCAAGCCAAAGATTAGCTGTAGAGTAGCTGAATATGAGCTGAAAACAAGACCAAAGATTAGCCATTAATAAGCCAAACGAGAACATGATAAGATGATAAGCAGGACTAAAGCTGTAGCTGAAGGTGAGCTAAAAAAAACAAGCCAAATAAACCTCAGTGGAGCTGAAAATGAGCTGAAAATTAGCCAAAGATGAGCTGAAGATGAGCTTTAAAGAATTGGCAATAAGCTAAAGATGAACAAACAATGTGAGGGGCTAAATATAAGCCGAAGATGAGCTAAAGATGAGCCAAATATGAGCCATAGATAAGCTGAAGATAAGCTGCTGCTGATGAGCTTTAGAGGAGCTGAAGATGAGCTGTAAGGGAGCCAAAGATAAGCTGATGATGAGGCATATATAAGCAGTAAAGGGGCAAAGATGAGCTGAAGATGAGCCATAGATGAGCTGAAGATGAGCCATAGATGAGGTGAAAATGAGCTATAGATGAGGTGAAGATGAGCCAAAGATGAGCCATAGATGAGGTGAAGATGAGCTATAGATGAGGTGAAGATGAGCCAAAGATGAGCCATAGATGAGCTGAAGATGAGCAATAGATGAAGATGAGCCAAAGATGAGCCATAGATGAGGTGAAGATGAGTTAAAGATGAGTTGAAGATGAGCCATAGATGAGCCATAGATGAAGTGAAGATGAGCTGAAGATGAGCTATAGATGAGGTGAAGATGAGCCATAGATGAGGTGAAGATGAGCTGAAGATGAGCCATAGATGAGGTGAAGATGAGCCATAGATGAAGTGAAGATGAGGTGAAGATGAGCCATAGATGAGGTGAAGATGAGCCATAGATGAAGTGAAGATGAGCTGAAGATGAGCTATAGATGAGGTGAAGATGAGCCATAGATGAGGTAAAGATGAGCCATAGATGAGGTGAAGATGAGCCATAGATGAAGTGAAGATGAGCTATAGATGAGGTGAAGATGAGCCATAGATGAGGTGAAGATGAGCCAAAGATGAGGTGAAGATGAGCTGTAGAGTGGCTGAAGATGAGCCAAAGAGCTGTCATTTTACTGCCAAATGTTTCAAGTATAAATTCATAATTAAAAAAAACAAAACATACATTAAACAGGTTTGTTATGAGATGTTTGTGGCTTTTGTGCAGGATGCATGTTGTGATTGTACATAGGAGACTATCCTGGATTGTGATTGTTTCTTTTTACTGTTGTTGTTTAAAAGACTGCGTGGTTCATGCTAGTGTTCACATGATTCACAAAACTAAATCAAACAAAAACACCAATGCTGGATGTTCTTCCAGTACCTTTGTTGTTTTCAAGTTTAAACCAAAGCCTTCTGTTAAAAAATCTTAGATGTCACTTGTAATGCAAGTGGGCCAGAAACAATAAAATGGAAATATTGAGCATCTTATACTGTACTTGAGCCTAAAATAAATGTGAAGCCAGTCAACGGATCCATCATTGCTATTGAGATCTGTGAGTAAGTAATGAAATATAACAACCATGTCAAACACAGCAGATTCTACCAAACAATTATAAGCAGATTACAAATGACACTTTCCGTAAATACGGTACACTTCCGTGATCTGTTGTGTTTGTATTCATGTCATTGTAATAAACTATTTTTATCAACTAAACATTTAAAATGTAAAAATATTTAGTTGTATCCCACATTTGAGTTTTCCATCTAGCGACATTAAAGTGATACGATTCCATTCTCTCAATTTTTACACAATTTGTGATGTTGTGTACAGTACATTTGTCAACCTCAATCATTAATCTTCTTAACAAAGATCTCTGATGTGTGTTAATGTAGAAAAACATTTAGACATTTAAACCCTAGAAGTGATGTTTTATTAACAAATTTCGGGAGGAGCACGTGCAGATAATCAACATGGTCATTTCAATCTCGCCCCCTATCCAATTAGTGCAAGAAAGAATCCCTATAAATAATCAAGCAGCCCTACCTTCGCTCTCTCTCGTTTTCAGCATCCCTCCACCACCCCGTTTCCTCACTCTCAGTCCGGGGGGGGAGCACTCTGGGTTCGGGCCGAATACCGAGGCTCGAACCCCTCTCCCGGGCAGGGAGAGTGCCCTGGGCTCGGAAATAACTACCGAGCTCGGAGCCCTCTCCCGGACAGCAAGCCAAATACGCTTATCCTTTACGTTGTTATTATCCGTAAGTGTGAACTCGTGAATTTGGTATTTCTCAGTGCTTGATGTTTTGTAAAATGCATCAATAACAAAAAAATGAAATAGCCCTATTTAATAGCATCTTCATAAAAATGACCATGCCCTTTAAAAAATGAAATAAATGCCAACTGCAAAATCTCCCCAAAGAATAAAAACACATTTTCTCCAAAATTAAACGATTCCATAAATCATACTTATTCCTGGGAACAGCAACGTGGGAGGCATCCAAAAACTGAACTCATGCAGTGACTTGTCAAGGCAAGTTTGTGTTAACCTTCCAATGTCAAGCTGCATGGCTGCGGTTCACATTCTGGATGTGAAACTGAGAAACTCCACGAGAGACTGGAGAGAAGGAAAAGCACGTTGTGAAAGGCCTTTGAGATCTTGCCATGGCCTAGTTATGGACTTACACATAACATTCCCAATTATTTCACGACTACATCAATGTTCAAAGCCTGTCCAGCTTGGACGCAGGCACAGAATGACCAGCACGAAGATGAATTCAGCAACATTTTCCATTCGGTATTCTGGTGTGGAGATGATGGAAGCTGTAAGAGTAATTTTGTTATGATGCAGACTTATCACAACACATTATCAGCTATCTGAATGACAGCATGAAATGTGTAATGATCTTTTTTGGAAATCAGGAGTTAAATAACAGTAACCAAGATTACTCAACTCAGTTTTATTTGTGTAGCGCTTTATACAACTGCATACAAAGCAGCTGTACAGGAAACATATTTGTAACAAGCAATATATGAAATATATCAAAGAAAGAAAAGTGTGAAAAGCAAAGTGAGTAAATACACAACACGCATACAAACATCACACACACACTAATACAAACACACAAATACACAAAATCACACACACACACACACTTACACAACACGCAAGCACAAAACACAGAGACATACGTGCAAACACACATGCAAACACACGCACACTCACTAATACACACGCACAAAACACACACACAGAAACACACGCTCACACAACACGCAAGCACAAAACACAGAGACAAAACAGACACATGCAAACATATACAAATACACTCATACAACGCACATGCACATGCACAAAACACACACACACGCACACATGCACAAAACACAGATACTCAAACACACACAACTCACATGCACAAAACACACACAACATACCTGTACAAACCACACACACAAAAACACAGACACGCAAACACACATGCACAAAACACACACAACATACCTGCACAAAACACAGACACGCAAACACACATGCACAGAACACAGACACATACACACAACTCACATGCACAAAACACACACAACATACCTGCACAAAACACACACACACACACACACACACACACACGCACATGCACATGCACAAAACACAGATACTCAAACACACACAACTCACATGCACAAAACACACACAACATACCTGCACAAAACACACATGCACAGAACACAGACACATACACACAACTCACATGCACAAAACACACACAAAAAATACACTCTAAAAAAGGATGTGTTATTTTTTAACACATTTTTTGTGTTATGCTGTTTAACACATAATGTGTCATTTTGTGTTAAATACATAAAAGGGACAACACATGTTGAGTTGAAAGTAACACAAGTTGAGTTAAAAGTAACACAAAATGTGTTGTTTTTAAATTAACACAAAGATGTGTCTAGTTAGGGACAACACATCTGTGTGTTGTTCCTAACTAGACACATCTTGTGTTATTTTTAACACATCTGTTTTTAGAGTGTAAAAGAAACACAGGGAACATATTATACAGACTATACAATTCAATATGGAGTAGTTAATAATCAACATAAAGTGTTACATTTAAAGTAATATTAATAAGTACAAAACTCTAAACTCTGAAGCTGATGTCAGCAGTTCCCCGGTGAGCAAACAGTGGCGAGAAACCCAAAAACTCCAGTGGAGAAAAAAATGACAAAAGCAGATCGAACGCTCACAGCATAAAATTAAATAAAACAGTTAGAGGTTCGTTCATAATTTGCTGGAATTTGGAGAATCTTCATTGGGTATTTATAACGACACAAAAAAAGACTTTACAAGCAATTACAAAGATCTTGTAAAATTAGACAATGTTGTTTTAAGACGGTGAGACAGACCAATAAAGGTCCCACTGTTCACATGTACGACAAATGGAAAAAATGTCTGGGATCGTAAGAGAACCGTACTGTACACCGTGTTCGACAGTAAGGCACAGTAACATCTATCTTGGGAAGTAAAAAAATCCCACACCAACACAAAAAAATGAATGAAATACATTTTCCAGGGCTGCCGTTGACCAATGAGCTACACGAGCTCAAGTAAATCTCACAAGCTTTCTGAAAAGAGACATAATGTCACAAATGAACACAGAAGTGTCTGTTACTCAGCACAAGAACTTCTCAAGGTCTTTCTTGCCTTTTAAGGGAACTCCCCATACGTTAGAAGAAAATAACCAATGTTTAAAGCTGGATTACTGGTGTCCCAGACTGGTCTGATAGCTCGAGGCGTTTTTTTGGGGGGAGACCAGCTAAAAGTGAAAAAGTGTCTTATTTAGGTGTTTGGTTCAGTTTTCTGGAACAGATATCTAAACATTCTTAACCCGTGGACAGTATAGTGTTCATGTTTTTGTTACATAGCTACTTGACCCACAACAGTGTTCAGTTTTAAAATCAACACAGCCGTAAACATTTATGTAAAAATCCTTTACAGATGTTTACTTGATCCCAAATACAAATAACATAGAAAGTATATACGAATACCATTTGGCAATAGAGTGACACGGATGATGATGTCTTTTTGTGAGCAAAACCCAGAAGGGAGTCTTTCAGTTCCATCGTTCCAAAATCAAAGGGTTTTTAGAATGGGTTTTGGGTTAAAAACCTGAAATAAAGTCTGTGATCATGTTTCACTCTACGACAGACTAGTTTTTAATATTTTATTTATTTATTTCAATATTTTTTAATGTGTCTTGACTTAATAATGTTTAGATATTTGTACTAGAAGCAGGATTAAAGGACTAGACTTTAGTAAAACCATCTAAAGCTTCATGAATCTGCTATTATTTCACTGGTGACTCAAGAACAGAAATAAATTCATTAATCTGGTAGTGAAGATTAATAGTTCATCTGTTTCGAGTGATTCATTGTCCTCCGGCTGCACTCTTCACTGCGGTGAGGGTTTAATACGGTGGCACTATTCTCTCTCCATCCTCACTCGCTTTTCCATGATTCACCCATAATGCCATGATTAAAGCCAAAGGAATTTTCCAAAAGTGCCAGATGGGTCAAAACTCTGTGGATACGCAGTTTTTCATTTACCCTGCAGTTTCACAGGAACGGCCCATGCGACATAATGAGATGGAAAGTTTCCTCTCATCTCCTTAGCATCCATAGGAGGTTATCAAATAAACAGACATTTTTAAAGACATTGTTCATGTTAATAACACAGAAATGATGCCTGTGTACCCGACACAGGCCTGTCTCTCTTTTCTTTGGCTGTTCTTTCAGCCTTCTTCTGGTGTACGATACCTCTAATTATGTTTGTCTTCTTTACATTTCCACTGAGCAAACATATGGGATATAAAATTCTTATGGCAAATTATCTAAAGCTTGAGTCTTGTTGGTTGATACTTTTTATTTGTTATGGATAGAAATAAAATGCTTTTTCTGCAGGTTACAGTATCATGTTGTTTCTAGTTGTTGGTCCTGTGATTTTCTGTGATCTGTTTTAAAACTCAATTAATTATTGTTTTAATAAGATGTTATTTAGTATGACTATAACAGTCCCACTTTGCATTTGTTACACAATACAAAAATAAGCTAAAGCAGTCATTTGTTACGTGTGTCAGGTTAGCAGACAACATTATCTGTGTGCCATAGAACAATTGGCTATGTTATGTTTTACATAGACAGAGAGAGAGAGAGAGAGAGAGAGAGAGACAGACAGACAGAGACAGAGACAGAGACAGAGACAGAGACAGAGACAGAGACAGAGACAGAGACAGAGACAGAGAAAGAGAGACAGACAGAGAGAGAGAGAGACAGAGTGAGAGAGAGAGAGAGAGAGAGGAGAGACAGAGAGAGAGAGACAGAGAGAGAGAGAGAGAGAGACAGAGAGAGAGAGAGAGAGTGAGAGAGAGAGAGAGAGACTCTGAAAGAGAGAGAGAGACAGAGAGAGAGACTCTGAGAGATAGAGAGAGAGACTCTGAGAGATAGAGAGAGAGAGAGAGAGAGAGAGAGAGAGAGAGACAGAGAGAGACAGAGACAGAGAGAGAGAGAGAGAGAGAGAGAGAGAGAGAGAGACAGAGAGAGAGAGAGAGACTCTGAAAGAGAGAGAGAGACAGAGAGAGAGACTCTGAGAGAGAGAGAGATTTCGGCACATCCCCCAGAGCAACACAGCACATATACCCATGAGATGTGACCTCACACCACTGCTCAGAACATAAACACATGGGATAAATTTGAAATGACTTACTCATCCTTGGCTTTTTTGTTCATGGAGCTGAGGCTTACACAATCCTGTATATTTATTTATTTTATTCTCACTGTGTATTATTTAACATTTCCCCATACTCAACATAAGTTTTGCAATGAACAGAGCCCAAACCATCAAGCACACATAACGAATCCAGCGGACGTTTAATGTCTGCCAATAATTCACTGCCATTCTGAAGTCATACACTCTTAAATATCAAGTTTCCAATCAGAACTTGAAGGAGGTCTTACAGCCTGATCCCATAACATTTACATTTATGCATTTGGCATACGCTTTTATGCAAAGCGACTTACAGTAAATTCAAAGTTAAAGCTTAATGCTTTACCAGAGCACATTAAAAGTCATTTCAAGCTGCAATCTGTAACTTTTGGTTTACAATAAACAAAAATCAGCTAATACGCACATACGTAAAGCCCAATTCACAAAGTTAAGCTTATAATAATAATTTATAATTTGAGCTGTCGGGTTCAATTTCATGTGAAATGTCAGTTTGACATCATTTGACTTTAAAACATGTAAAAATAAGTATTTAAAGTAACATGCAATTTAATGTTTTAACCAGAGATGGCGATAGTGAGGCAGACTTTTTATTCTCTAGGTCTTTCGAAAATTTAAACTGTTGCGGTAAAGAACCCAGCAACCAATCCACTTTTGCGATAATAGCCCATTTTAAACCACATGATTTTTATATTTCTGTATTTATGCTAAACATAAAGAACTACTGAAACAGTTCGACATGTTTTGCCATCATAATAACATTCAAATGTGTCATTCTGGTTTTCGGTCACAACTAAAAAATTAACGCCAAACCATTGAAGTGAAGTTATTTATCATGCCATACCGTATTACATCATCCAATCTGGGAACCCCAGGGTGAGGGGGTCGGGGGTTACGTCGTCATATAGACAGTCCGCTCACAGTGATTCAGCAAGCTGTTTGGTTTCCCAACTAAACCATCATAATTTCCATCAGAGATCTCTTAACATAAATGCAACCTGATTTTCTCATTTTCCATCTCATTGGAATCAGATTGTTTGCAGTTGTTTTGAACTATCAAAAAGATGAATGTGATTACACCAGCTAATATCACAAAGATCCCTTATTGAAGATCTTTAAAGTGTTGTTGGCCTAAAGGCAAATGTGTACCGTTCTGTATTTTACCACTGAACTCTAAAATTACACCACAGTCTAATGAAGGGCTGCGGGGCCACCGGTGAAAAAAACAACACTGCTAATTATCATCTATGACATAATATCCTGAACGACTAAATGTTTCCTTCTCTGGTTTTCTGTCATTACACGCTCACGTGACCCACTTTGTTTGTTTGTGAGTAAAACAAACCAAAAAGTAGTAGGTGATCAAATTGAATAACGTTCCTTTAGGAGCGATGAAAGAGTTATAACCTATTTGTGGCTAACAGTTTAAAGGATTATTTTAGGTTTGAGCTTAAGATGGAGGACGGCAGTCAACATAAAACAATTGGCACTAATTGAGAGCACATGTTTTCAAGGAAACACCATAAAACCAGAAGAACCCTTGCGGAGCTTCACAGCTGCTTGAAGAAGCCAAACAGAATGAGAATGTTTGTGCATAATATTCTTGAAGACACATTCAAACGTACGACTTGAATTTTGTTTCCAATTAGGGATTTTGCAGAAATTAAGATGTTTTTATTTACTTCTTATGTGTTTAATGGGTGTGTAGCAGATGAATTTTGTCAAAAATTGTTTCATAACTCAAATTGTTGCAAAAGAACTGAAGAAATTTTCAAAAGGCATCTTAAAAGTGAGTCTAAAGTTTTATAATAAAACAATTATTATGAATTTGTCACAAATAGTTTCAAATTTGACATCTGAACATATTAAAATTAAATAAAAAAAAACTAAAGAAGAAAGTTTTGCATTTACAGTCTTTAAGCAATTATCGGAAACAGAAGGTTATATAATCACACATTCCAGAGATTTGGCAAATAAAACGACTCCCTTTGTTCAGTTTTTCAGTTCTCCTTTAAGATCCTTTGATCAAAATATTTGAGTTTCAGTGAAATGGACGAGAACTTCAGAAGCATGTTTAGGTGGAAACGGCTTTTACCCTTCAGATATCAGATAATTATCTCTGATCACAAATGATGGTTTCAGTGATGGCTTTTCTAATGTTGCAGAACAAAACTTTACAATGTGAATAAGGATCTCTGATGTTTAGAAGAACGTTTGAAGACTTTTGGGTTTTTAGGTTTTTTTTATTGAGAATGTCTGAAGTGCTTTTTGATTCTAGATGTTTATGTTTTACTGACATGAGCTCGAAAAAACGAATTTCAAATGTATTCGAATTTCAAACGTATTCGTAAACGTATTTCAGAATCGATTTAAGATCAACTTTTTGTAAAAATTCTGTAAAATATATAGTTGTGGTTGCAAATTTTTTTTAATGTATAATAAATCATGTGCTAACATACTAAAGGTAACAAACGCTAAACAGACGCTCACAAAAAAAATACACATTTATATCTTACTACATGGATTTTCTCTATAAGATATTCTAAAGTAATATGTTGCAATCTATTTTTAATTCACACATTTTTAGTGCATAACCTAGAAATATCAAAAGAAAGATTCAGAATACAATGCAAATGAGGATAATAGATTGCAAACAACGAGAGCCATTACACATTTTCAGTAGTTTTATTGAAAAATGCCTCCTCTGATTCAGAAATAAATAAGAAAATACGGCTGTGGAATTCACAATGTGCAATTCAGACATGAAAGAAGCGATTCTATGTCTATAGTCTTGCAACAAATTCCAGATTTGCATTTGAGAACGATAGCGTGGGAAAAACAACTATATTCTGAATGTAAACGTCCTTACTAAATATACAACACAGGCATGCAATTCCTCTTTTGGTGTGAGTTGGTATACAACAGATAAATATTCGGTTTAGGATAACGAAACAAAAGCCAGGTATAACAAGAACCAAGGGAAGTTGACCCATTTGCTGTTTTCATTGAGAGAAAAACATACACAAAATTGCACTGTGACGAACATGTTTACAATCTTTCAGGTGTGCAAGGAATCAGTTCGTAGTGTTTATAAGAGTTTCTTACAAATACAAAATGCAGTTATGTTACAAGCATAGACACATTTGGGAACCGTTTGTAAACACAGAGCTTTCTTCCGAGGAAGCGAGGATTGAATATGAATGATATGAATTATGCTTCATCTACATTTGATGCTACACAAGATACAAGTGAACCATGTCATGGTGTTTATGTTTTTACTCTTTGGATTTCCTGTCTTGATAGCGATCGTTTTCCCCGCTGATTTCGTAAACCTGGAGACTGTGTTTCGATATCTTCCGAGGCCGGTATGGGCACTACGTAGGTTTCAGGTTCCGGCTGGTAGGGGCCTGCTTGGAAAATGTATACAATATATGGCTAGCTGAGCATGTGCTTTTGGGTTCCAACCCTTCACTTAAACATGGTGTTAACGTAATCTTAGTAATAACATAGTAATACAAATGTAATAATACAAAAATGTCAATATGAAACAAACTAACCCAGATCTGAGGTCGTCCACAACCTTGAATTCAAATCTAATACACGTATATAAAAGGAACTATGTTGTGGACGAGTAACGACACTTGTTCTGATCTCTTTGAGGTATCATACAATCATAACTATCACAATACAAGAAAAACAAAGAAAAATAAGCAACAAGCTCTCTGCAAACGTACCGGGAACGTACTAATGGCACACATTACATTTTGACCTGAGCGATGGCTGCATCAGCAAAGGAGTTTCGATTAAAAACAAAAATGAAAAATGAAACAGACAAGGTTACGTCAGCGGTCAGCAAGAAGCAAGTTAGCGAAGGCTTTGATGATGACTGCTGTTAACCTATTTGTGTCCGTTTAACATTTACAAGGCACAATTAGTTTACGTACAGTCATCTGACCCGCATACAGAGCTACTGCCGTTGAACACTGTTAACATCCATGGACATTGTTAGTAGCTTGACATGCGTCCTCAACAAACGGAAGCTCACTCTTGCTGTTTTGCCATTTAAGTTTGAGCAAACAGGCCATGGGTACGTAACCATCTCCAGTATGATATAATAGCGCTCAGCTGGTGTTAGTGGCAGTCCAGTCCTTTCTTTGGTTTGATTGTGTTTTAGAGTCGGCCAGCAAATATTCAGCATTTACATCCATGGTGGTTATCCTTATTAACTCATGAGTGAGTGTGCTAATCTCTCTGACACAGGGTGTGTAAGGGTTCAGGCGGTCTAGATAGCCTACTATGCAAAACCTGAAATGGGTTAAAGAGTGGGTTAGTGCATTGGCAAAATTACTAGTTCTTTTGAAGTGTAAAACTGATACACATGCAGTTTTTATTGATCAGCTATGTTGTTAAACACAGGCAATTTACAATAGCGAACATTTTACAAAAGCTTGTACCTGGGTATCCTTGTCCATTGTAAGGGATTCCCACACACTGAGAAGAATCGCAGTATCCAGGAGGTCCAGAAGGTCCTCTGACTCCAGGGGAACCCTGCCGCCCAGGTGGGCCACGGGGGCCGGCCGATCCTGTGGGACCAGGCGGCCCTGTCGTGGACTGCCCTTGTGGCCCTGGGGGAAATAAGAATAAGTTCCTGACACTGCCTGTAAATGTTTGCTGGATATGGAAGGGGAAACTGATTTTAACGCTGTAATTTAAACATTCGGACAGTTTAATTAAAAGGAAGGAGGGGGAACTCTGCTGGGCCGTCTCCTCCAGCCCCTTTCTGTCTAGACGGTATAAACCCGACTGGAATGTTGTCCCCTGACTCCTGCTCTCGTGCACATCGAACATGTGTTGCCAATGAGGTCTCGGCTTAAATTCACTTCCCCAAAGTACAAACAATGAGTCACCGCACACTTCCTCCTACTGTACATATACACGCTTTGTCTAATTCATTCACAGGCAGATCTTGGCCCCATTTGTACGAGTGAGATATGTTTCCTCTGGATCTTCGTGATGGGCTAGATCTCAGGAATATGTGGTTTTACAGCAGCAGTACTGTGAAGAGGATGCTGAATGGTGTTTGTGTGTTGCTCTTGTTACTATGGTGGTAATAAATCACTCTGACCCTTTGTGTTGCTTGGGGGGGGACTGTATCAGGGTTGACAATGCTCGAAACCTCAAACATGTCTGTACAGACTCTGTCTAATAACAACCGGATTACTTTTGTCATCCACGCTGTTCATTTTTGTTTATGACTCAGTCTGGAAACTACCATTCTGGCCATCTGTCATGGATGACAGATGTGCGATTTATTTCTAACTTACCAGCAACAATACATTTCGGAAACAAAGACATGAGAATGTAAAATCTATTAAGAATTATAATTGCAGGACAACAATTATAAGACGTTTCTGGTTCTGATTATGATTCCGCTATACTCTTCTTGATCCGTAGCCGTTCTGTTAATGATTCATTCACTCATTTTATGGAAGAACGAATGTGCAATGTCTGAAAAACAATCCTAATTGCCTTTGTTTCCTATATGAGCTCATTCCAGATTTCATTATTATGATGTCATTATTATGACATACCAAAAGTGCTCTGAGCGTCATAACAACTGCCCCCGTCTGCGTCTGGAAAGCTGAGACGTTCATTCACTTCAATTTGTCATTTTGAAAAAACAACATCAGAATAAGATCTTGATCTTCCTGATTCGCAACCTACTCTGTGACAAATGGGATTGCTCAAGAGGAGAACAGCACAACGAAAAGAAACACCCTAATGATTTAAAGATTTTTCATTTGTCTAGATATAACAGGAAAGCGTTTGAAGTTCCCAACTGTCACAACACGCTTTAATGAGAGGTTGGCACACTTTTGAGCCAACCTGTCCAAACAACCCGGGGAAAACAATCATTCCCCATTTTTCGGAAAAACTCATTCCAATGTTGCATAAGAAACCATTCATTTCATGATGAATCATCATTTTTGTGAAAATGTTCATTTATCAGGCTTAAATGCTTCACTGTTCCTCTCAGAATGATTTGGAAATGACCTGCTGTGAATATAGCAGTTAATGTTGTTAAATACATGGTAATGATGATCGGTAGAATAGGTTTAATTAATCAATTGTTGGACAGGCTGCAGTATGTCGGAACCCTTTGGTAAAAAGCAAGCTTGCGCACAACTTCAGATATAATCTGAAGTGAAAATGGTCTAAGGTTTGAGTTAGGTTGTAGAAAGTCATACCAGGTGGTCCAGGTAATCCTCGCTGTCCTTGAGTGCCAACACCTGGATTTCCTCTTTCACCCTTCTCTCCGGGCACTCCTGGAACCGTACGAGAACATGAATTTAAAACTGACATACAACTTCGCTCTCAGATGCTAATGTGTGATTATTCAATTAGGTAAGTACAGAGCCAATACATTTATTTGAATGAATAATGGTTTGTAATGTGTAGAAATCGCATACCTCTTTCTCCTGGAGACCCTGGTAAACCTGGGTTTCCTGGGAAACCGTTGGGTCCGGGTTGACCTGGCTCTCCGCGGGGTCCCTGGCTGCCGGTAGGGCCTGGGGGTCCGGCGGGTCCGGGGCTATTGCTCCTGTAGTTGCTGGGGATCTGATTCAGCATCATATCGATTCTGCTCATTTGTCCTACAAGCAAATTAAAAGTATTTTGATTAAATGTTTTAGATGAACAAACAATACAGAAGTTTTGGATTTTTACAAAAAAGAAAACAAATTGTGAGGGCTCTTACTGTTGACTAGCTGTTCACAGACTTGTCTTGCTACGGAGCGCATCATGTTCTGGGATGCGGTGTCTCCCTGAAAAACAAAGAGAAAGTAAATAGTGCTGATCCATGCAAAGCTTTCAAACATGGTGCTCATGATGTTAGATGGCCCGTGTTCCATAAGCAATCACAGATGAGATCTCTTTAATATCTCAATAATTTTTCCTAGACATCAATAAGATTAAATGAAGAGCAAATGGAAAGTTTTGCCTAAGTCTCATGTGTGTCTCAGATATTTCTCATGAGAAAAGAGTCAGAAATCTCACAAACGTTTCTGTCATTAGAGTTTCAGAAGAGATCTCAACAATGACACTGAACTCATCCCAGTGAGATCATCAAAAGATTTTTTTAATATGAACTCAAAACATTTCTCATTAAATTTACCTAAATTCAGATTATTTTACTATAACAATCTACACTCATTGTACTCCTCCATACTTTTCATTGAGTTTACCAATTGAATTTGTTCCAATTGAATGAAGTTTATTTCTTTTGAGCAATTTTAAGAGAGATAAAGTTTATATTAGAGACACTCACCCGTTCACCCTTCTCTCCTTTCAAGCCAACGGGTCCCTGTGATTTACAGAGGAGATCAGATCAGCCAGTCTTAGCATTTGTTTTGCTTATGAAAATGATTTTTTTACAACTAATGTTCAAAATAAAACAACATTAATTTGGGCATGTACATACTGGGAGGCCAGTGTCTCCAGGTTTTCCTGGTTTTCCAGTGATTCCAGGCATCCCTGGTGATCCTGGTGGTCCCTAAAATAAACATTGTACTTAAGAATGAAAATCATAAGCAATTGAACACTTCTGGTTTAGATTTTATAACCCCAACATTATAATTTATCTAGAAACACATGACCAATAATTACACTAAATGAGTGTAATAGTTGTTTATATAACTAGGCATAGTTAAAGATTAACAAAACCTCTCATGAGCCTTAAGTACACAGAACACCATGGTTCACGCTTCATTTCACGTCGGAGATGACTGAAAGCAATAACTTGTAGGTTAGTGAGTGGTTCAGATGTTTGTAACCCCTATATCTTTTCCAGATTTGCGGGCCGCTTTTGTTACAAATAACCGTCTTTTTTGTGAAACTCTTGGAATGGTCACACTTGTACGTTTGTTGTTGCCTGCTACCAGCGAGGACTAAAAAGATGTGTACTTTTTGTATTAATTTGCCTTATTTATTGCCAGTTAACATGGAACGTTCTCTAAACGTTTTATCAAAGTTATTAAAAATGTTTTTGCAATAATGTTGAAAAAGGCGTTTTATCAACATTATCTTGCTGAATGTTATAAAAACTTATAAAAGCGTTATTCTTACATTGATAGTGGAACAATAAAAACATTCAGAAATAATGTTGCATAACTCAATGGGAATGTTAGCAAAACGTTTGTAGAACATTTTTGTTAGCTGGTTTGGTCTTTCATCACATTGGAGGACGTGCTTGACATTCTGAATTCGTTTGTATGTCGCATCAACAGAAAACACAAACATTTAAATAATTACAATATTTTTCAAGAAAAGGATATTCTTGTTTCTGAAACCAATTCATGTTTACTATTAAGTTGCAGTATGGAAACTTTTATTCAAACTCTAACCAAAATGTATATATATTAGAATCTGTAGCTACTGTAGATGACTTTAAATATGTTATTACACACCATTGGTCCTGATGGACCTCTTGGTCCAGATGGGCCTTCATTTCCTGGTGGACCCTGAATAAAAACATATGGTATCAAACAGTGTAACATCATCAATTTATGCATGTGGTTGAATATTCAAGTGTTTAATATAAGAATAAAACTTCCTGATCGGATGGTAGAGGTTGAACAGTAAGAGTTAACAGCAAGAAGTTTAATGTTGATTTAAACATGCCCTTGAGATGGGCCTACCAAAACACTCAATTGGCCTGACCAGACAAAACACAAGCCAGACAAAGCTGAAAACCTGCTTTTGCAAACAAAGTGTAAAACTCATCATGACTGCATGCAAACTTCATGTATCTGTCTTACCCGTCCACCAGCAGGTCCGACAGGGCCCAGTGGACCCGCAGCACCAATGGGGCCCTTGAAAATACAAATACATTCAAACATCATCAAATTTTAAAATACAGTTTTTTTATGCAGCAAAGAATGTTTTAGCTGTTTGAGGCTCAAAGCTTAGCAAGTCTATTTATTGTTAGGAAATGATGTTCAGTGAAGTTCAATCTTTCCATGGAGAAAAAAGGCATTACCAACTGAACTGCATAAATTTATGTGTAAATAAACTTTCTGTAAATGTAATGCGGTCAGTGTTTTACCTTCATCCTGTACTTAGTAATGATGTTCATATTTCTATTCATGTTTTGTTTTTGTTTGGAAGTCAAAATATGAAATTATGATGATGTTGCAGCTGTACAACATCTGCTCTGTACTTTGTAACCCCGCAAGGGTCTGTCAGCAGTCCCTTTCTCTTTATTTAAAATCAAGGCTGAAATATTTATTTAGTCAAAACATCATCAAAACTGAAAATCATTTATGTACAAGCTCATAAATCTGAGCTTACAGTATTCATCATAGCTTATGTACACAGTTTATGTTAAGCTTCTTGGTAAAAAACTCAGACAAAACTGCACTTACTCTCTGTCCAGGTTGACCCGGATCACCAGAATCTCCTTTAGGTCCAGGTCGCCCCTGAAAAAGGAGGAAATGAAGGGAGCTGCAGTTAAAATCAGCCTCACTCATTCTTCTGTGACATGAAGTTGAAGTTATGCACATCTCTGCTGTAATTGGATGACGGGGAGAGGGGGCGAGTACATGCTGACTGTTATATTTGTGGGTTTGAAACTTTAAGTCATAAATCAGACCCAGACAGGTTCATGATTTTAGCTTCCAGGCAACATGTTATAGCCCGAGTAGGAGATACTTTCTATGAATAGGGTGTTAGTTCATAATTTATACATGCTAGGTAATAGTTTATCAAGCATTAAAGTTAGCATGCTTTACTCCCTAAACAACACTTATTTTAAAATTTGTAAAAAATTATTAACTGAAATATAATTATTATTACCCAAAATATAAAATGTATCAAAACCCCATATTTTGCAAGCGAATCTTTCACTGAATTATTAAAAACATTACATAATAATGGTGACAGTCAGTAAGTGACATCAGTTGTAGCCATTTTTGCAATGTTCATGGATATTGTAGTGTTGACAACAGTTAATAAAATTCAACCTTATTGGCAAAAATTCCACCTTATTGCCAGTGTACAGTCATTTTAAGTTAGAAAGCCCCTTGTGAGTGCTAGCTTAATTTAGACTAAATCTACAATCCTGTTACTCATTATGGCATATGTTTGCTCGTTACTTACAGGTTCACCAGGAATAGACAATCCATTGGGTCCCTGTGGGCCTGGTGGTCCCATTGTTCCTGGCAGACCTTGCTCTCCACGTGGTCCCATTGGACCCTGGAAAGATAGACATGATTAGTTAAATATGCTATTAGTTTAACATGGTAAACTAATTGCTATTGCATTTTTCAATATCACCCCTAGTAATCGTTTAGTAACCATACATGTCATAGGACAAGCTTACCGATGGACCAGACTCTCCTCTCTCTCCTCGTGGGCCTTTCGTACCAGGGCTTCCCTGAAAAAACAGAGCAGAACAGTAATTTAAGAGGATTCAATATTTCATAAGCCCGACTGTCATATCGGCTCCAGAGCGTGAGAAGTTTCAATGATGGCCTTGCCAACGGACCCCACTTCTGCTTTCTGACCTTTTAGCATATCCCCTTAGCCCACGAGCAAGTCAGCAGTCATTAGTTCATGCTGTGCTCCAAACCATAGGCAATCCCAGATGTTCAACTCATGCAGAAGAGCGTATATGAAAAGAGGCCCCATCATCATATTCCTCCACATAATGTAAAGAACAGGGCTGTAATTACAGTGTCGGGGCTTCAGGGGAAATACCCCCCGTGCCTGAACTCGAGATCAGCAGCGTTAGCGCGATGACTTCAGAGTCAGAGGAAATGTCACGGGACTCTAATGGTCTTACCTGAGGGCCCGCTGGACCCTGAGGGCCGATGCTGTCCTGAGCGCATGTGCAGGAGTGAGGAAGAGAGGGACATTTGGCTTCATCTCTCTAAAAAAACAGAGAAACATTAAACCTGCTAATGATGTTCAATAATAAATTTAAGTTTTAAAATTCTTTTTATTCACATTATTAGTCTACAAAGACAAAAAAAGGGAAAATAAAGACAGTATAAAATGTGACAGTGATATATTGGCCACTAATGTTTATAGGCCGGTTTATCTTTTTTTTACCCCTTTCAACTATTCACATATCAACTACAGCATAAAAAGTATGAATTTACAAATCGACAGTTTATGAATTAATTGTGTAAAGACTGTTAATTCATAAAGTGAGTTGTATAATATTTATTGAAAAAAGGGCACAATATCAGTTTCTTACTATTATAATATTTACAAAATATTACAATATTTTAATACTATAATGTCGCTATTTATTTATTGTATTTGTTATTATTATTATTATTTCTTTTTAATTATAATGTTTTAATTATTATAAAAATTTTAGAAAGCACTATACATAATTGAATTGAATCACTACTCAATATATCGATATTATAACAGCATCATCGTGATCGTCATCATTTGCAAGTCAAAATGATCCGTACTTTTTGTTCATTTAGTGTTTTCTCTTTTTAGCCAACGAATTAGGGTCAAAATATGAGGAAATGGAGAAAAGAGTTTTTAAAAATTTGTAATGGGTGCTGAATTATTTACAATATTATATGTGTAGAATTAACGCAATGTCGTTAATCGTGTTTTTTACTATTGTCAATACCAATATATTCTGACACCTCTAGTTAGAAACTAGCTAGTATACCTTAATGCATGCATTTTTGAAAGAGTGATCTATTTACAAATCGGTAAGCAAGTGACAAATATCAGTGTCAGAGTCAGCTAAAAGTTGTTTGTTATTGGTCAAAAATTGTATCATTCAATCCCTAGTACTGTACAGGCCACAAAAGGCACAACATGATGAGCGCTTACATTACCTTTTCTTCGACTAAACTAAATGGCCAAAGCTGTTTGGACACTCATCTTACCAACAGGTTTGGATATGCCCCTTAAATCCACGGCATGCAATGACATTCTAGAGAACTTTGTGGGATCAGTTTGGGGAGGGCCTTTTCTGTTCCAGCATGTCCCAGTGAACAAAGAAAAGTCCATAAAGAAATGATTTACTGGTCACTGCTTAGCGTCACCATCATCTGCCCTCACTGATACTTCTGTGTCTGAATGGGGAAGCTATTAGGGAGGCGGAAAAGAACTAGCTCCCCATTAATATCAACGTGTTTGGGAAGTAATTGAGTTTTACATATTTTGGCCATAATAATGTAAACAAAGTTGAATAATCTTGCATTCTTGTAGCTTAATTGGTGGAGTGTTGAGTTAGTAGCATGAAGGTCACGGAAACACCCATAGTGATAAAATGAATCTAAACCATCAGATGCTTTGGAAAATGAAATAACGACAGTCGGCAGGCTTGATGTGAGAAAGGTTAAAATGGTGAACTGTGAGTAGTACCACTGTGGTGCTTTTAGAGCGACGTGATGACATATTGCTATAGAGAGAAGTCATACTGAAACACAAGCGTTTGGATTTCGCCCAACATTTTGACAGCTGTGTTTAGGGAACGAATGCTGACCCGCTCTAATTACATCCATTTTAATCCACTGCGGCTTCATCACTGTTGCTGTTTATCACAAATGTTTTCACTAATAGTCTAGAGAAGACACAAAACACCCACAATCCATACACAATGCCTCCTTACCATTGCTGGAATATCACAACATTTGTCTCGACTTGTCCAGCCCAAACTGCAGACAATGTCAAACATCTGGAGCTGAAACTGAGGAAGACACACAAGAGAAGGCAAACGGATGTTACACATGGCTTCCATTGAGTGACGGGACTGAGAATTAAAAAAAAATAACATGCCCAATGGCACGTTGAAAAGGACCGCAGACAGAACAGAATCCGTCCAGACACGAATGGTGAGGAGGACATGGGAGAGGACAATGGAAATGCCGGGCATGTTCTTTTGTACTCACTGTGGCTGACTGCTTCTTTGAACCGCCGGGCTTCGCCACTTTGCCAAGAACTTCGTAGCCGTCTTTGGAGATGTTGTTGGCGGCTTTGATCGGTTTCTCTGCCACCTCCTGACAGTCGATGTTCAGCTTGACATTTTTGGGTGAAATCGAGATGTGAAGCTGCAAGAGATAAATCATTAGCAAGCATCAGTGAAAAATCTTTAGTAATGCAAGTAATTTAAGCATCAGTAACTCATTCATCTAAATCTCAGACATCTCAGATTTTTTCTTAAATCTTAAATCCATCTTCCTGTGATGCCCAAGGTTACTGTATTTTACTAAAACTACAAAAAAATTCAGAAACAACTAAATTGCTAAAAATGTAACTAAAATGTAAAAAGTAAAAATGTAATATTTTAATATTAAAAATAGTTATTAATAAAAACAAAATTATAACAGCTGATATGAATGAGTTCAATAAGTTCATCATGTACATTAAAGCAAGGTCAGAACACAAACATAAAACATGGTGTCAGCAAAATCCTCCTTAATGATGATATCAAATGGTTTACCAACTGTAATTTTCTCTTTGAACAAACCGTACGACTACATAGACATACAACCACTGAAATACATTTTCCATCCTTATTCGCCGCATACGTTTTCTTTAGATGTAGCGTCACCGCATCTTGCTATTACATCATTCTGCGGCCGACTATCCAATGTGCTCGTGCTCCTCTGTCTGGCTTTTCTCAGTCAAAGAGTTTGATGAGCTCTTGCATCTAATATTCCGTCTTAGTACATCAGCGGTCCCAAAGCAAGGTTATATTTCTTGCCACAATACCGTCAATGTCTTTGGCAGCCAAATCCGGCATTTTGCCGGCCACAAAAAGAGGGCTCTGAAGTTCCTTGGAAGCTTTACCCATGGAAACCTTCGGAAGCTCGTCCAAATAACATGTTCGATAGCTCATGGGAAGTTAGGAATACAATAGACGTTATTGCAATAACTGAATGCCGAGACTTTGCTAGAGGTATGGGCCAAAGAACATTGCTATGGTCTATTTAATTGTGCCATATGTTTCCACACTTGGCTGAATCCTTGCAAACTGGCTACCGCGGGTGTCTGTGTACGCCCACCATGTGGTTTCATTTTGGTGCTGTTCTGTAGATACACCCCCCCCATCCCCACCGCGCTGTCAGGCTTTCATTGTATCTATCTGCCTCCATTTTATAGTTACATGTTTGGCAGACCATCTTTTCCTTCCATTTTCTCTACCTTGCATCTAGGATCCAAATAGTATTTCAAGCTGTCTACGTAGAGTAGTTACCTTCTACACATGCAGTAACTCTGTTCTTGGGGCACTTTTTATCAATACTTTTTAACAGCAAGCTTATCGCAGTGACTTCTGGTTGGCTTAACTTTGAATAAGGCATGCAATGCTGTTTGGAACAGTCTTTCCCTGGAAACGTTCCCTCACAAAGCTATCTTGCTAGTCGGCTCTCTAGAGTTTGGCACAATGCGGCTATGATTTAAATGCAATCCATCGAAAAAGGAAAGAGTTCTGTGGCTCTAGGCCTGACCTTCAAATCGAATTAGAAAAGCATTCATTCGTGGATTTATTTTAGCTATTAAATTCCTAATCAGTGGGATTGGATATAAAGAGAATCGAAAAGAAAAAGAAAGAAAGAAAGAAAGAAAGAAAGAAAAGGCCACTGTTCTGTGTGGTAATGTGCGGTTGACCAAAAAAGGCCTTTAAAAGCTGTTTGGATTTCCTATGGCTCCCTGACCGCTCTTGTTAAACACTATTCTGGCATGGTAGACAAACTGTTGTCGACACCGGGATCTTCTGATAATAAGACATTGTTTAGTTTCTAACCATCTAGCCGAATCAACTACTACAAATCTATAATCCAAATTGGCAATGGCACAACTGTGGTTTACATTTCGGTTTGTGGTTAACATTTACTGCCACCTGTCTTGCTCCATTATGTCATTAAGAGGCATTCCTTGTTCTGGTTGTCATAGTAACAGTTATAAACAAATAAGTAACCGCTCAATGCTAATGGACGAGAAACGGATGATGTGAATTCCACTGATCTCATTCCTATTGGTAGTTGCTCCCGAAAGTCGCTCCACATTTGCATAAAATCCTGTTGCCAACGGTCACTGTCGCTCACGTCATGGGAAGTATACAAGTCTCCATTCAAATAAACAAGATCAGGTTGCTTTGGCGCTGCTAGTCGGGCGGTGTGCACGCAGCTTTACTTCTACATTATAATAATCATATATATATATATATATATACTGTATACATATTACCATGTGTTCCTATGGGCTGCTATATGTAAATTGTCTACTATCTTGGAACAGTCAAATCCAGTCTGTAAACACTTGAGAGCAAGTTAACTGTGCGTCTACAATTTAATTATATGCATGTATGAATAATATCAAATGTTATGCTGTTGCGCAGATTGTCACTTTAGATAAAGGTATCTGCAAAATGCTGAAGTTAGAAACAATATTAAAACCATAAGAAAGACCTGTTTTTACCAGAGGCTGCACAATGTTGTGGCATCTTGTAAAAACTCTAATTTGTACTGTGAGTGATGACAACACTTCAAATGTTGACTGTTCCAATATGGTGAGTGCATCAATGTGTACATACACATGTCTATGATTTTAGTTATATTTTGTAAAAAATTCTGTATTTACTGGCACAACTTTACCCTAAAATTCGTCCCGTGTCCTGCAAAGACAGAGGCCCACTTATGTCCTCCACGGTTTCACATTAAAGAACTTTCTCAACTTTACTCGCTCATTATAGGTTTTCTAAAACCAAAAGGTTTCCTCTTCCAGAAACCAGTCTGCAATCTTACGACCAGACTGGTGAGCTAAACACCACCTTTAGCCCAGAACTGCTGTTTTGTGTTCAAGCCTCTGGCCAAGCCAGTGATTGTGGGTCATCCAGTACAGTACGGTTCTACAGTAAGGTACACCACAGAAACAAACCAATGGTTTTCAATTCAAAAACCACAGACGGACCACAAACGGACGGCCTGAGATAAGTTACAGTCCAGAAGACATGACTTCACCGATCACAGCATGAACTAACTAGATCCATTACAGTCTCCTGTGCGTGTGAGCTCTTAATGTTTAAAGAACTGTATTCATTTCGCTTTAAAGAGACTCTGTGTTTGCTTTAGGCTTAGAGTAACTACACTACACTTATAAGAGCGCAAAACCCTTTATATAAAAATAACAACATAAATATTCTTTTTTGAAAGGTAATAAACAGTAACAATTGATGTTTGTGGTTCTTACACACAATATATGGCCACAAACCACCCATTTGTGTCTATCCGCTAAAGCTAGATGTGTGCACCATATGGACCATTAAAACATCTCAATTCAAATCAAAAGGCAAAGTCAACAGCAACAAATCTTTCATTAAGCTCCAAGGAGTAAAACTGTAAGTGAACTTGGAAACACGTTCTGAATTTATTGGCCAAGAAATATCACGAGCCATCTTTTCCAGAATAGTTCACAATCTTAACTACTTTGCAGGGACTAATATTCACTTGGGGAAATCTCACAACTTTCCAAATGTGCCGTAACTGGAGTTTAAATGCGAGTTTTAAGTCCATTCATATGCACAAGACAACCTGAGTAACAAAAGACAATGATGGACATCAAACTTCCCATTTAAAGGAGAGACTTTTTTGGATATTAGAGGTCAACCTGGCACGACTTATCGTTTTAATGTGATTCACTGCTGGCGATGTTTTCAAACATGGGCATGCTTGACTGTGGTGCATATTACAAATTACACATTTGCTAAACCTTTAATCATTAGATGTAAAGTAAACTCTACCTTGTGGAAACTGCCGTGGAAGACTTTCTTTACGTGGTCATTGTCAAAGGAGACTTTCTGGATTTCACCCCTGGTGTCTTTGTTGTAGAACGAGATTGTCCTGCTGGAGGCTGAAAACCCATAAACATGCAAAGATTAATTTACTGAGACTCTAAAAACATCACAAAACAAGAAACAGACGTGAACTGTGGGATTCATTAACAGTGTCTGTTTCAAAACGGGTTTCAGGAGACGCCACAGTGCCCACCGCACGACACACAAGACAACAGAAGATCCTTACGGTCAACGGTGAGTCCGACCTCTGGGTTGTTATTCTTATCAGCTATCTGCCATATGTCAAAGGCGTCCTTGCCCGTGTCCGGGAGGAGTCGGAAGAGGAGGATAAGGGTGTAGGAGGGAGGAAGACCCTCTGGGTGGATTTCCCTGGAAAGACAATGACAGAAAAATGATCGAATAATGTTGGAACCCTAATGTATGGTCCTGTAATATTCAAATAGGGTTTATTTCATGTGTCTGATTACAATAAATACATAGGCTATAGAGCTGAAGGAATTAATGCACCGTCCTGTAACAAAAAACAAACCCAGAGAAAGGCTGCCAGCCTTGAAAAATTGCAACATATTGAAAGTATTTTCCCTCTTCTGGTTCTCAAAATGTTTCCATTTGTACAGCTGCTTACTCGCACACAAATACAAATCATTAGAAAGGCATTTATCGAGCATGCCTTGGCCACAGACACAATCCACCAATTTTCTCAGGATAATCTGAGGTCTGACAGAGGAGCGCATTAACACTAACTACATCACGTATGAAGGCATATATAGTAGTATGGTTATGTAAGTATGGTTGCTAATATGTGAAATATTAGACCACGTTTTCACAAGCTGCAAGAACAAACAGGGACATTGTTGCTGAAACAGGTATCTCTGAAGATGGTTAAGATAATTGTGATGGCTCGGGCATCATTAAGTCCGTAGGGGGAAAACACATGCGTCACTCTGACTTACTTTGTGGGCTGGGAAATGAACGCATCCTTATGGAGTCTGTATGCGATGTAACTGTTGAAGGAACCGGGTTCCATGGAGACCCCGTTCATTCCGCCAAACGTCCTGTCTGTGATGTTAAATGCTTCCAGCATTCTAAAGCCTGTTCATTTTTAGCAAAACATAAATCATGTTTACAACAATGTGTAATGATAGAGAGAAAGTCTTTAAATATACAGAGTATGACATGTTCCGACCTGGTGATGTGAATCCATCAAGGTAAATCAAAGGACATGCTGTAAAACAAGAGCAGAGGAAACACATTTACTCCTGTTTTTCAAGACGGAAAGAAAGCCAAGACTACTAGGTTAAAGAACAGATTCATACTGGATGTTGCTGTTTCACAGATGAATGTAATGAGGTTGTCCTGGATCTTGGCGAATGCGTCAAAATCATCCACAACGAAGACGTGTCTCTCGCTGGGCTTGCTTCCGATGTTTCTCAGTTCTGCCATGTCTACGTCGGCGACACCCACCACGAACACACTGTAGCCTGTGAAAGACAGAGTTTAAAGAGGCTTTAAAGTTCACTGTAATCCATCTATGGATGAATCTCTCAAAGCATGGGAAAAACATGTCCGGGTCAAAATTCAAAAGAAGTAGTAATTATACTAATTTTGGGATCATGGTCCAAAAAATGACCTACTTCTCAACCACATGAAACTTGATGTCCGCTTATGTCTGTGTTACCTGAATGCTGGAGTTTAGCAGCACTCTTCTTCACTTCATCCTGAGACCGTCCATCTGTCACCACAACCAGCACCTTAGGAACGGTCCTCCTCATGCCACTGTCTGAGATGAACACCTTCTCTCCGACATGCTTCAGAGCAGCGCCTAAAATATCCAATATATTAACAACACAGAAGTGACAATGTCTTAGCGACAGGCTGACCTGTCAATGCTTCCAACCTGTTTTGGTGTTTCCTCCTCTGTAGTTGACCATCTGGAGAGCAGACAAGACCTTTCCTTTGTCGTGGTAGGTGTTCAGCTTGAACTCGGTTTTGGCGTCATCGCTGTACTGTACGAAAGACACCTGTTTCCAGAGAACCAGAGAGATGAGTTATGACACGACAAGGTGATGTCGATTACATGACCGCCGGAGGGTCTGTTACCTGCATGCCGTCGTGACTGATGACATCGAACGCTCCGATCATGCTGAAGACAAACTGGCGGACTTTAGCAAAGCTATCGTCTCCGATACTCCACGAGCCGTCGATCAGGAACACCAGGTCGGCCTTGGCTCCTTTGCACACTGATGTACAAATGCGTACAAATAAGTTATACAGGCATAATCCTCATGTTAACTACTCATACCAGATTTCAGCCAAGAAGACTTTAAAATCTTTTGAAAATTGAATTAATGTTATTTATCAAACAAGGTACTTTTATGTTTTATAGGATTACACAACAGGAAGAAGGAAGCAAAAATTGTCAAAAAACATTTGGCTATTAAAAAGATTATTTCATCTATGAAAAGCATTTGAATCTCTTGTTCTACATAAAAGTAAATTAAAAGTGATGTGCAGTGTCTTACCGTCGAGCGCACCAGGGATGGTGGGTGGTGGTGGAGGAGGTGGGGGTGTTGTCGGGGCTACGGTGGGTTTCACCACTACACAAAACAAAAATGCACACACTATTAGCACACTGTAAACAGAGATGTGTGCTTGAGATCGTCTGCGTACGTCACTGACTCACATGTGCGTTCCTTCACGCTGACTCCTGGACCCTCCTGGTTGGGGGTCTGGGTGTAGACAGTGGCGTTGTACAAGGCATCTGGTGTCAGCCCGTCGAAACAGTACTGGCTCTCAGCTGCGGTGATGGTGACCTCCTGAGCACCACGGTTAGATGCTGATGATTTGAGAAGACAGCACAATGATATACAGGTCAAAAGTTTGGACATTGTAGTACGCACATCAAAATTTTTTTAAAGTATGGGATCAAAAAAATCAAACACAGGCCAAACTATGAACTGGTACACAGTTTTGTACATTCTGGTCCACACAACAATGTGGCTCTGCTATAATTATTGCTTCCAGATGTGTTGAAACATCCCTTATGAATAAACATCTGTTTACAACAAGCTGATTACAAAACGTTTACTGTGAATTTCTTTTACTTACGAATAAAAGGGTTGACTTTTAGCCTGTAGGACGTGGCTGCGCGATGAGGCGTCCATCTAATGCAGAACGAGTCGTAACCCACATTGTACGTGCTGAGGTCGGTCACATTAAGATACACTGAAAAAGACAAAACGTTTCACAGTTAACAACATTGAAACTGTGACATCCCTACGATTTCCCAGTCAAAGAATCCGCCACGTACGAGTGGTTCCCTGTCCGGTGAGAGCTCCGCTCATGCCCGCGTCGTACTGGGCGTAAACCTTGACGTCATAGGTGGTGCCGGGCTGGAGGTTGGGCAGGACATGTGTGGTCACATCTCCAACAAACGCCTCCATGGTGTTAAGTGTGCCTGGAACAGCACAACATCATAACAATATGATCTACATCACTTCAGATGATGACCAGTTAATAAAGTAAAGCTGTCTCTTACCCACTGGTGTGTAGACCAGCTTGTAACCATTGACCTTTGCCGGAGGAGGATCCCAGGAGACGCGGAAGCGCGTGTACCATTCGTCTGAAATGCGCAGGTTACGAGGCTCCAGGAGACCCACTGAAGATCACGTTACATGACAGGAAAACAGAATATATGAGGCGAGTTAGAGAACATACAGGCCTGAAAGACCCTATTAAATGGCTGGATAAATGTCATTTCAAGGCGTTTCTGAGGCTAGGAATATTAATACTGACAGCATTAAGTCTTTAATTCTGTGTTCAAGTGTGCCTTCATGAATAATTTGCCAAAAATAAAAATTCTGTCAATGTTTTATCTGTATGCCGCTCCAAAACCACATGACTTTGATGGAAAGAAGTTATTGAAAGATCTTTTTCATACAGTGAGGGCCTGTCAGAGGCTGTCAAAACATCTTCTGCAATTTTGCATAATAAAAAACTATGAGAACATTCTGCTACAGAGCAACAAAGTAAATAATAACAAAACTAGCAATTTCTTGTTTTAGATTGTCCTAAAACTGATCCAGAGTGCCCGAGACTTAACACGTGACCAATTCTTACATGTATGTCCATCTCCGGACAGCTTTCCACCAGCACCGTCCTGATAAATGGCCTCCACGTTGATGTTGTACGGAGTGTTTGGCTGCAGGTTTTGCAAGATGACAGAGTTTCGGTTGCCAGGGACGCTTGTCTATGTGAAAATACAGAACGAGACAAGATGGGATTTTTTAATATGCATTCACTAAAAAAACCTTTAGAGTCCTGAAGATAAAAGGACAACTTACAAATTCCTCAATGGGATCTCCAGTGGTGGGTGCGTAACCGATGCGATACTGAAGCACTGGACCCACTGCATGCTCCCAGGTCACAGTCAGCGTGCTGGTGGTGGGATCAGTCACTCGCAGGTTCCTGGGACCACTGCGGGGAACTGCAAACAGAACCAAAAATATCACTGGCCTGTCTCTAAGTCATTATTTTTTTAGAGAATTTGTTATGTTTAACATTTTTAAACATATCAGTGTTGGCATCCTGAGTTACTCATATTTTGAGTTATTATAATGTATGATCTATAGGGATGATCCATAATAAAGAATAATATCATAATTGACTCTATTGCAGATAGCAGTTGCGAGTATTTAAATTATATGACGTTTGTAAATACGAAACCTCTCATGGCCCTTTTTTAGTACATATGGCAATGTGGCCACTGAACAGAGGATCTCTGGTGAACTGTTCTTCAGCACACAGACTCACGTGTTTTTCCATTATCAGACACAGCGGAGCCCTCTCCATCAGCATACAGAGCCACCACACTGACAGAGTACTCCGTCTCTGAACTCAACTGCTCCAGCAGGGCCGTGTGGGTGTTTCCTGGAACCAAAACCTGATGGACAAAATCATAATAAAAGACAGAAGATTAAATACTTTCACACACATTCATGTGTGAATCTCACAAAGTACGCGACATATATTTTACCACTTAACCGTGACGCAATAACTGCGTATTATAGTAGGGCTTCACAATATTTTAAAATATGCCAAATGTGCATATCGTAATGTGCATATTTGCAATGGTTTAGGATAACTCACTTCAAGTTGTAGTGATGTTTTCTTACTCCAAAAAGGAATGACTGTTATATTAATTCAAGTTTCTAATTATATTTTAATATTAAACAAAGTACTTTCAGAAACTTTAAGCCTTATTACGCATTGCGTTATTTTAGCTAGATATTGCATATCATTGCATAGCCCTACTAATATTGCAAGATAGATAGATGTCTATTTTGACAGACTGACAGACAGACTTTGTGAGATTCCCACAATGTGTTTTGATCATAATCTGAAACTTTGGCACTTCATTCCAATATCTTATAATCACATAACAAATTAGCTGGCTTTTTTAGGAGTTCAAATACATCACACCCTGAGAAAGACGCTTGGTTTTCTAGCGTCGGTTTTCTAAGCGTCGACCTCTTTCACTAACTGCTATCTGACACCCAACCCGACCGTCAGCCATCATTTTCACAGCCAATGTAAAGTGAGAGACGGCGGAAATATTCCTTTCATGTGTTAACAGTCTAGCTGTTGCGGTAATAAGAGTGAATGGTGTGTTGACAGCGGTTTGTGGATCGCCGCTGTTCACTATATCAGGTCATGAGGGTCACTGACTGCCGACTAATAACACAGGGAACTTCCTGGTTCTTTTTCAGTGCTTGTCAAAGAACCCTACCCTTCATTTTGGAAACGGCGTCAGTTGCCGAATGATTGTACTTCAGCACTGTGGGTTTTTCAGTGTTCCAATGGAAAAAGTCGAAAGAATTTATGTCAGATCAAAGGTTAAACGAAAGCGCAGAAAATTGCCGGGCTAAACGTCTCAGCAAAGCGTTTCAACGCAACTCATTGCGAGTGATTTGGAAAACTGGCCGCGCTATTGGAAAAGGTTCTGCCTCTTGAGCAATATTCCACAAAGAAATAAAATCTTAGTGGCTGCAGATAAGAAGCAAGCTGAGTTAGAAAAAGACAACATCACTTTGTACGAACTTTATTATCTGGGGCTGTAACATAAAACTGGTTTGAGCTCAAAATTCCCCACAGCTGCCGTCGTTCACGTAACGATCAATAAAGTCATTTATAGATCTCGCAGCTTTACACACAGCAATGAAGTGCATGTGACAATGAGGCTACACGGCATCTGAAACACAAACATCAGATTGCAAACAGATTGCTAGGATGGGTGACTGTTCTTTGACATTTGCTGCCGCTGTCTTTCCTCTACGACGCGAGTAAATGACAAGGACTCACAGATTGAGAAGGTCGGGTTCCGGAGAGGGGGGAGTAGGCAACACGGTACTGCAGGACATCTCCAGAGGCTGGCTCCCAGCGCACGTTCAGGGTGTTTGTGGTGGGGTTGTAAACCTGGATGTTCCTGGCGGGGGTCCGCACCACTGTTTCAGACATGAATGGTGTCATAAAATAAAAGAGAGTAAAAGGGTTGAGTTGTTTAGGAGGTAACGAACATTATGAACCATTTACTAGATCACCAAAAAAGGATTTACAAAATACGACATGGAATGCACAAAACATGACATGAAAATGGAGACAGGACCTCAGTACTTCATGTGACAGTGCCGTCTTCAACTGTACGTTTAGAAGAATCTCATGAAACAAGTCAAGGATATGTTCTTTACGCATGCTGATATCATTCTGCTCTTGGTTCTATTATTTAAATCTAAAACTTTTTATGCATAATGGCAGTATTGATAATCTTTTTTATCAATATGTAACCCTGTCATGTTCACCCTTTTTAAAGCAGCTATCATTGAAATTCTGCATAACAGACAAACATCAGAAATTATCAGAAATATGGAGCCTGAAAACTCAAAGCATGTAAAAATTTTTACATTTCCAACAACAAAAACCCGATACCAGATTTTAAACCAAAGCAGTGGTCAACAAACAGGAGAACAAAGTATCACAGATGATGGGAAGCAAAGCATGGCACCCCCTGGGGACAAAACACTATCGCCAACAAAATCCTTTTAGCTCCAAAAATAAGGAGCATTGAGTCTGTGGCAGTAAATAAGTAATCTTTTATGTTTTTGCACCTCCCTATGGTTTCCATTTGGTGAAATAGATTGTCGGTGTCCCTCGCACCAGCATCCCCGGCCATTACGCACCACAAAGGAAGCTCATTAAGCCATGAATGGAGACACATTTATTGGGTTGCCAACACATCGGCATTTCTTCCCTGGTGATCAATCCAATAAAGCTGACTCATTTCTTGGCCAAGTATCCGAGTTACTATTTTTAAGTACAAAGCTTGAAAACAAAGGCTAGAAAATTGCACTTTGTACTTTATGCATTAAAAACTGGGGCAATAAACAGGTCCTGTTTTTGATGAGCACATCAATGCTTTGCCTGTTTCTCTTCAAACACTAATATTGAGCTGTAACTCACAGGTTTTTCCATTCTCCGACATGCGCTTGCCCTCTCCAGCCGCATATACTGGCACCACTGTTACTCTGTACTCAGTGTCAGACAGCAGGTTCTTCAGAACGGTGCTGGTGCTCAATCCAGGAACCTGGACCTGAGAAAACAATAGAAATCACATTATATTCTGAAAGAACGTCCAAGTGGTTGGTCCACCAGGAGGACTCTGAAGCCTAAATACGGCTTAGGGTTCTCTTACAATATGTGTGTCTAACTAGAAGACTGTGGAAAAACATTATAAATGCAAATAATAACGCAATGCAAAAAAGCGGAAAACAAATATGCTTAGAATGATTTGGGCAGGTCATTCTCAAAAAAAAATCACAAACAAAACCAAAACACCAGCTAAAACATTAAATAAGGGGATTGTCTTAAAATGTGGATCTGTGAGACGTACCATGTCCTCGGCGCCCCCTCTGACGGGCTGGTAGTAAATCCTGTACTGCTTCACGCTCCCCTCGGCCGGCTCCCAGCGTACATTCAAGGTGCTGACTGTGGGGTCCGTGACCTGGAGGTTTCTCACGCCTCCCAGCGGTACTATGGGAACGCACATTGAAACTCTATTCAACATGTTTTCTATTCAATGTCGCAAGCTGATTTATGGAATGCACTGACAACCTTGAGGGCCTGTGGAGTCACGGGCAGGTCACTTACGTGTCTTTCCTTGACCGGAAATGTCTTTGGCCTCTCCGCTCGCATAGACCGCGGCTACAGTGATAGTGTAGGGCGTATCGGGGGTCAGTTTCTGCAAGACAACTGAGTTTTTCTTCCCTCCAACTTGTGTCTGTATGGTGCAAAATATGTGTTGTTGAATGTGTGCTTGAAAGATCATATTTACCACTTGCATATCAATTTAAACAGATGCGATTTTACTGCTTTTCGTAGGTTTGTGACTTTAAGCCATGTAAAGATAAGAATGCAAAATAACCTGCAATGTTATGGTTCTAACAGAGATGGCAATAGAGAGGCAAAAGTTAGCTTTGCAATAATCTTAAGCTTCAGTTTAGGTAACTGGGCAACGTTTGACAGCTACATAAATGTCTGTAGCGTATGATATGTGATACGACTGCGTTTCAGTGAACCGAAGCAACTGTGCACATTTCTGCTCTGTTATTCCTGTGATTGTAGCCAGTGTAAATATTCCTGCCTGATTAACTAAACAGAGATTGGAAAAGTTACTGCAATGGCTTTAAAATAGAAAAACATCACCTTTACGCCCACTCGGATATCATGAAAACATCAAAAATGGCAAGATGATGATTGGAGGAGGGAAGTCGTGGAAATCTAATAACGTTTTAAAATAGCGCCACTGGGAAAACAGCACGGAAACAGGCATGCAGACAGTGGGGAATCTCTGATCATAAATAAACTGTCCTGTCTGGTCTTTTTAATGTATCTACTGCTGTGTAACAATTTATAAAAGTGAGACGAAACAATAATTTGTTTTGACTGAACACGTTTCTGTGCTTTACGCTAACATGAAAACATTTACCTAGAGAACTAATGCAAAGTCAACATCGTGTCAAGACAGATGTATCTTTTACTATTAAGATTGAAACATTTAAGAGAGATGACTCTAGACATTTCAGCAAGACATCTTTCAAATAGGTGCCCTTAGAAATTTATCAGTCAGATAAAGAAACATGTTCAGATGATCTTTACCTGCTGCGGTCTACCTCCGGCGACTGGTACGTAAGTAATTCTGTAGTTCTGGACCCGACCAGGGGCGTGAACCCATTGGGCGGTAAGGGAGGTGGTGGTCTCGTTAAACACCTGGAGGTTTTGAGGTGGTCCACTGGGAGCTACGAGAAAGAAAAACATGTCAATCTTGGCTTCTTATCCTTATATTCTTATGGAATGTCAAACATCATATATTTTGTAGATAAAAGACTCACCAGGTGTAATTATCTTGGACACTAAAGTCAGGAGGGTACAGAGAAACAAAGCAAGAGATTGTCAGATGTACATGTGGTGACTTGTAAACATTAAATGAAATGTTGATTTTGTGGTTTCTTACATGTGCGCTGGCTGCCAAGAAGATCTTCACTCTCAGACTCATCTGGATAAATGGCGGTGATGGATACATCATATAGAGTGTCTGGCTCGAGGTCCTCCAGGAGGCTGGTGGTGTCTTCATTGCTCAAGATGTCCTAAGAAAGATAGCAAGAGTCTTTTCTAAATATCATATTAAATATATTCTTCATTCTAATATTTTCCAGATCCTCAAAATCAAGACACAGATCTAATCTGCTAATTCAGGCAATAAGTTTCAGACGTCTTACGTATTGGAAGTTGTTCTCTCCACTCTTAGTCCAGCCGATGCGGTACAGGGAGACGTCAGGAGCGCCGTGCTCCCAGTGAACCCTGAAACTGGTCTGAGTCACCTGAGAGAACCTCAAGTTCTTTGGAGCTGGAACAACATCTGGAATCAACAGGAAGAGGCAACGAATGTTGCGTAACAATGCTGCTTTAGAAATCGAGTTTGATTTCTTATTATCAAAAATATAAACCATTTATAACACAAGGAATATGCCAGAAAGGAAGTGATGATTGACGGTGGAAAACCATTTTGCATTACCGGTAATTGCTTGATTCAGCATTGGGTTTCCGGTGCCAGAATCGTACACTGGAGTTACGGCCACATCATACTCTGTCTGGGAAATGAGATTATCCAGTATTCTAGTCGTCACATCGCCGTCGACTTCGAGCTAAAAAGAAACATGAGAAGAGCATTTGAAAGTCATTATGTACAACTTTTTATGCACAATGCACTAAAGGATTCATTTACATGGTTGTGATTGGTTAACTAATGTGCCGACAGTCTTAGGTTTTTGGCAAAGAAAAGGTGTTGTGAGATGTGGAGGTGAGTAAATCCAACAACGGAGCCTCACTGGATGCAAAAACAATTAAAATTTCTGCAGAATTAGATCTGATCCCGTTATCCAGCAGTGCATCATCATCTGTCAGGTAACAGGAGCTGCCACCATCTGGGCTTCTTCTGAAGGTTCTCAAGACTCAATCCACCTGGGCCTCCTTTTGCGTGCGTGTTTGTTTCATCTCAGCATCTCAGACAAAGAGTTATAAGCAGCATAGAGTCATGATTAATGCCCCAGGATGTGGTGCGCATATGAAGCCAAAACTGCCATGGGCAGTTTAAAAACCCATAGGAACAATATCCCACACAAAAAAAACATACATCCAAAAGTGACGGTTTGTTGCATGCCACTCAAAACTCCAACAGCCTCCATCTTTTTTTGGTATGCATCTGCTTTTGCCATCTTCTAACAGTAGACGGTTGTCCCAACCAGAGTTCAGGGGAGCAGCTGCATATTTCTGACAGCTGCCGTCTCCACTGACTTGCATAACGTGATTGCTGTGGCGATGCGTTAACAGGTCCCTAATCCATGTATTGTGTAAACCTGCAGGAATCTTTCCACTAAAGTGCAGATGTGACCTGGTGTTCCACATGCGAACATGTTGGTCACCTCTTTGGGAGCTGATAAGCTGACCACAAAACTTCCTCCCATTAACTATTTACTTTGAGAACTTAATACAACAAATGTCATTTATAATGCTTATGGCCTTACCTCTTTGGACTCTCCAGCCTCTGGCTTGTAAGTGATGATATATTTACGGACAGCGCCGGGCTGCAGCATCCCAGTCAAGCAGCATGGTGCTGTGAGTAACATCTGTGATCCTCAGCTCACCGGATGGAGGAATAGGCACTATGAAGAGCAAAGAAACAAACAAACAAAACAAAAACAGACAAACAATTGATGAGAATCTGAAGGCTGTGCTAAACATCCCTGCTGAGGGAAAGAAAACCCTAGCGCCACCTACGGGTCACCCCCTGATCAGTCAGAGGGTCACTGGTGGTTTTGCCGTGCAGGGCGAAGACAGAGATGGTGTAGGCCGTGTTGGGATGAAGTTTCTTCAGCTGGACTTCAGTGACCTTTCCTTTCACACGCATCTGTGAAGGTTAACCACATCACAATGAAAGGGATGGTGGATTTGTTTAAGGGCACCATAGTGGAAAAATCACTTATCCTGCTGAAAAGACCATATT
The DNA here is from genome assembly GCA_019155185.1 of Beaufortia kweichowensis. Taxonomy (NCBI): domain Eukaryota; kingdom Metazoa; phylum Chordata; class Actinopteri; order Cypriniformes; family Gastromyzontidae; genus Beaufortia; species Beaufortia kweichowensis. The sequence continues at coordinate 1,919,976 of CM032805.1, read as the reverse complement.
AGAACAGCATGGGATCTGTGAATCTAGCTTTTGGATTTCTTTCATTAAGCCAGTTGTAGAAGGGTGTTGGTTCAGGTTAACATGAAATGACATTTACAATCAATTTAACTTATCATTTCCTATTTTCAGGTGAAATATTCTTAACTTTATTTGGTTAAAAATAATCAGTTACTGAACAAATACATAATAAATTATAGTTCTCAAGCATCAATTGTTAAATAGCGCCTAACTTTAACACAATTTGCAATGGTTAGCTAACAAAAATAACGATTTATATTTTGAACTTTCAGGTCACATTTTGTGAAATGTCAGTCGTAAACATACATAAAGTAACATGCAATTTCATGTTTCAAACAGAGATGGCGATAGAGAGGCAAGTTACATATTATCCAATACCTAGCATGAGCAACATAATAACCAATGTTAATATTAACATGTTAACAGAAACCAACTGAAACCTTTAGCCAGCATGGGCTAGATAACAATGAACAATTTAGATTTTTTTTAACTGTAAAGTTAAAAACCTGATGGGAAAACAACACTCCATCTTCCAAAACACATGCTGGTCTTTTCAGCAGGGAAGTTTTATAGATTTAAAAATGTAAATGTAAAGCCTCAGCTTGATGGAGAGGTTTTCATACACAAAAATGCATTTTGTGCCTAACAAACAGATTTTCCACCCTGCATACTTCAATACATTACAACTATGTCTACTGACTACCATTATGCCTAAACTAGTACTGACAAAAGCATTTTGTTACTCTCTAACGAAAGGAGTCGAAACATCTGCTTTCTCTCTGTCTTCAGTCAACATTTGACTAAAGCCCTGTGGATATCAGATTCTAGCCAGAACTGACGTTGAGACCTCTGGATCTTCTTGCTATGAAGGAGAAACTGTGCTAACTGGCCCCAATGAGCTAATGAGTCCTCATTTTCCAAAAGCTACAATATAATGAATCTCCAGCCCATTATATGCAGGTGGTATTTACAATATCTCAAAAAATGCTTTCCATTTGCCCTTTCTACTACATCATAGCTGCTGACAGCCTAGAGCCACGTAACACCCACAGATTTCCATTAGCACATTTTGTTTTTCTGGTGCTAATGAAATAAATGACCGTTCATTTATACTTGGTTTTTAAATATTCAGCTGTATGTAGCAAAGATCAATGTCTGTAAAACTTTCTGCCTGATAGGTTTTCTGCCTTACTGACACAAAGGTCATGGTTGGGACGGCTGCTGGGTCACTAAAATGTTGCGTGTGGCGTCAAGGTACCTCCTTCTCCACAGAAGGTTTAGTTGAGTTCAAGGCGCTGTAGAGAATCGTGTAGCCCGTGGCGCCCTCTGCCTCATCCCATCTCACATTCAAGGTGGTGGAGCGCACTTTGTAGATGTTCATGTTCCTCACGGCTCTGAGAGGCACTATGGAGGGGAACATAGCTTTTCTCTATGTCTCTTGTTCATTTTGTCTCCCTTACTATCCATCTCAGCGAACCAAAGCTTGAAAGGGAAGCATTCCAGGGTGGATTGACAAAAGCGTGACAGGGTGGAATGAGATGTCATGGAGGACAATGGTTGAATGAAGGTGGTCATGAGATATTCACTCGATGGGAATGACGGACGGATAGACCGCCATGAGGACAAACACATAAGCCAACTTTGTGATGTTGCACATAAAGACAATGATGATTACAAGGATGATAATGATGTTCATAACATAATACAAAGAACACTTTGCAGCGCATAGCAGCACCATGCCATACATAGCGTAAATGTAACATTCACAGCTCTGTCAAAGGAATGATGGTTAAGTCAAACATGAACTTCAAATAAAATGTGGCAAACATAGCGCAAATAAGCACATACACATTGCATAGCTTTATTTACATCTTTCTCAGTATCTGGCTAAACATTTGTTTTAAGGTGGATGCACACTGCAATTTTAATGGTTCTTTGCTGCATGCCAAACTGTACAATATAATCCCAGATCTAAAAAGACACATAACTGGGTAGTAATAGACTATATATAATCTATATTGCATTGTCATTACAGATTACAGTTACTTTTATGGATTACTTGATGGATTACTTTTCAGCCAGTCGAAATAACTTTATAAGATTATAACAGTTAAAAAAATCGTACAATGTGCAGCTCAAACAGATTAGCTAAAGTTTGCCATTTCGAAAAGCAAAGACAAAACTAAATACTTCAAGTTAAAGCATAGGTGAATCACACTAAACGTGTTGTGAACATGTCTGTGGGTGGGAGCATAACAGCCTTGAAACCAAAGCAAAAAGTAGGTTTATGATTATTCTTTATTTCTTTTTCTTTATTTAATTTCTGATATGGGTGAGATGTGACATGGAGATGATTTTGTGGATTGGTACTGTAAATGCACACTTACAAGTTGTCTCTGTGCCTTTAAGAGGGTCACTGCTGTCTTCACCCACTACAGAGTAAACCTTCACCATGTATTGTGTGAGTGGAGTGAGACTCTCCAGGACTACAGTCGTCACGCTCCCTTCAACAAACAACTGTAAGAAAGGGAGATTAAAAATAAATACTTAACAAACCTTCATCCAAGATAAGATTCTGTTATTCAGACATTTTCAAAGTAACAAATTGTGTCAAGGTCAAATCCATATTCATCTATCAATGATGGACTTGTTTTCATTAAAAAAAGATGGCGAATATTCAGTCTTATGAACCGCTTTGTAAAAAAATAAAACATAATTAAAGACACACACAAAAAAGTATCTTGTCTTGTTCCAATATAAAAATTCATCACAGCCCTTCTGCTTTTATTTGTCTTTATTTTTTGCTTTGTCTAGCTGCTGTAACTGAAGTCACTCCAAATACTTACAAATCTGGAATAAGATCTGGAATCTGAGGGTGCAAAAAAATCTCAATATTGAGAAAATTGCATTTAAAGTTGTCCAAATGAAGTCCTTAACACTGCATCCACATACAAAAATAAATGATTTGATAGATTTATGGTAGGAAATGTACAAAATATCTTCATGGAACATGATCTTCACATAATATCCTAATGATTTTTGCCATAAAAGAAAAATCGATAATTTTCTCCTATACAATGCTGGCTATTGCTACAAATATACACGCTACTTATGACTGGTTTTGTGGTCCAGAGTCACAAATATTAGTGGGGTGTTTTGGGTGGTTGCTAGGTGCGTTCCCATGTAGTCGCTAATGTGTTCTGAATGGTTTTAACCTTGTTGCCATGTGGTTGTTAAGCACAGGAAAAGTTTTATATTAGAAAAAAGTTTAACATTTAGTACCTGCAGAGGCTCTCCTCCTGCCGCGCTCACATACTCGATTCTGTACTTTTGTACAGGACCATCAGGGCCGACCCAGGTGACACGGAAAGAGTAATGGGTCACATCTGAGGTCGTAAGATCAGTGGGTGGCTCCGGCCCTCCTCCTGAGAGAGTATTGATGGTAATTAGGCTTTAACCTTTGACCCCCTCACTGAAATGGACTTTGTCATTCAAAGACTAGATGTCAAACTAAATGCATCAATTAGTCACATTCTTTTTCTTAAAGATAAATTAAGAACACTCTTAGAAAAAACTGTTTCCTCTTCTTTAACTCAGAGAAGATGAGTAAAATAGAATACATTAGATAAATGTTTGGACTATATCTCCACTCAGGAATTTACTTTTAACAAAATTGTCCTATGTGTCTGTAATACCTGGACCTTTGACGCTGTTACACAGGTTGTTTGTCAAGTCGCCCACAATGTCTAACATGAAAGAGAAATCGGCCACGTTGTACATGTGGATATCATCAGGATCAGAAGCAATGGTCCTCAACTCTCCTTCATCTGCATTCTTCACACCTGAAACCACCAAACGACACATTATATCCCAAACAGCAACATCAATCCAGTTTCTGCTCAAAGCAGAAAGAGCGATTTTTTTTACCGATGGCGTAGAGCTCGATGCCTTGGTCCCGCAGGTTTTGAGAGTTCACAATGATGTCATCCTGTGACTTGCCATCAGTAACGAGGACGCCGATCTTCCGGGCGTTTGGACGCATACCGACATCAGTTTTGAAATTGTTCTGAAGGATGTAGTTCAACGCGAGGCCTGGGGAACGTACGGATATTGAAAATGTAGGTCTCGACAAGACTAGATAAAAGTATATTGTTTGCAAACCCTTAATAATATCTGATGATCTTGAAAGGCAATCTGACCTTTGGTCTTCACTAATAAGCACTTTAAGTGCTTAAGTTTAAGTTTATTAAAATTTAACAAATTCTTCTTTTCAGTGTGGACTTCTGACCTTCACTGTATTTTCCATGCATGCTTTAAGACGACTCTAAAATGATGAATATCCCCAAACAGGTTTGACACATGGATCACAAAACAGTGTGAAATACCAGTCATGGTGTTTCCCCCTTTGTAGGGCAGATTGGCCACAGCCTCCAGCATTTTTGCTCTGGTTCCGTGAGCGTTCAGATGCCATTCTGTCTTTGGGTCTCCGCTGTACTGCACCAGACCTGTAAACCAGAGACAAATACAGCCATCGTATTTAAAATTGGAGGACAATGACAAATTTGCAGTGGAAGGTATTTCTGTGATCGCATATGAAGGAGACAAGAATCTCCGTGTGATTAAGGATTCTTAGGAACAAAATCTTCTTACCGATCTGGACACGATCCGGGCCGATGTCAAAAACGCCCACCATTTGGGTGATGAATGCCCTAATGGTCTTAAAGTTCAGACGGCCGATACTCCAAGATCCATCCACAAGCAGGATGATATCAGCCTGCGCTGTGGTTTTGCACATTACATCTGCATTGCCGGAAAACACGGATTAGTCCATGAATTATCAATTAACAGTAACTGCATCTCTAAAATTGATATTTCACAATAAAAGACACAGATTGGAGACACACACAGACACACGAAAGATCCACACAGTCACGCAGAGGCATAACTCTTTATTTGGCATTTTGGGCAGATACATTTGAAAAGTCTTTAAATAACATCTTATTAAACTATAGGCTCCTTTGCTCGTGAAGACACGTGTCGGTCTGCGTTTCATCTCGTTGTCTCTCCAGACACCTGAATGTGGGGAAAAGAGGGGAAAGTGCCGCCCATCTGGCCCTGCTCAAAAAGAACAGGTTGCATAATTGTTTGATTTATGGAACATTCCCTCCAGCACAAAAAAGATGAAGAAAACAAATCCAGAGCCAATGGATATCACAGATAACATTTAAAAAATCTTCGGTTATTATGTTTACCAAATGTGTCCTCTAGATCAATATGGATGGGAGATTCATTGTGGCAATAAAATAATTATCTAGGATTTTAGAGGGATTTATAACAAAAACAGCCATTTCTACTCCACTGTGATGAGGACATTTCACATTTTAATAACAGTCCCTGGTGTCATAAACACTAACAGTGCAATGGACCGCTATTTCTTCTAAATGCCTATGGCTGTAAATAATTACATGCTTTTCAGCCCATGAAATCTAAATTAGACCATCGTGCCTTTTGGTCAATTTGTTTTAAGGATTACATCTACATTTAAGTGTAACATTTACTAGTACAGTCTCTCCTTTCCACCAAAACATTAATGCTAAATATAATTTTTGTCCAAAAAAGGCTCTAGAAAAATATACAGCCCTTGACTGCCAATAGCAAATAATACATCTGTGTGACATGATTGTGACATAAATAAAGATATTACTGGCTGTTAAAAAAATGCAAACCCTTCGATTTGTCCCACCTTGCTGTTTGAGTAAAAAAAGTCAAAATAGAAAATGTAACTTTTTAACTGCATTTACATTTTCTATATTATAAATAAACTAAAGTAATACATTTATTGCCAAATAGTCTATTGGAATATGACCACTGAAACAGAAACAGTTCAGCACGGCACAGTATAGATACAGATGAGCTTTCTTAAGTACTGTATGTCCACAGTGCTCTGAAGAGCAAACACATGTTGCTTTCTTTTCATCATATAATGCTTTCAGTGGCATGTCATATGTTGAATGGGCCGGTCCGGAAAAGGCACCAACCTTGTTTATTTCTGCTGTCACCCTGCATACTACCAACATCTAATCGATTCAGGTTTAGCTGTATAACTTTGAAGTAGTTGACTAGTCAATCTATTCTACAGTTTCTAGCCCATGTGTCTGCATTGCGAGGTAGATTATTTATATAATTTATTATAATATCATTTAATTTAATATAAGTATAATATAAAGTATCTGATGTATATGTAATACGAATGTAATCAAGTAATCCATAAAAAATACCTGTAATCTGATTATGTGCATTTCAAAATGTAAAGTAATCTAACTACAAGCACTTGATTTTGAAACCTATGTAATGTAGATGCAATCTATTACTTCCAATGGACTGCTCATCCAATGGGTACCATAATTATATATCATAATACCGCTGTAAAAATTTTCATTCTTAAAACTAAAGGTGCTTTATGATGCCGTGGAAGAACAAGTTTGGGGTGTATGGTTCCATAAAGAATCTTTAAATCTAAAGAACCTTTCTGTTTTACAAAATATTCTTTGTAGTTGAGAAAGGCTCTTTAGACTATGAAAAGGTGAAAAAAAGTTTTTTTAAGAACCTTTGATTGAATGGTTCTTCTATGGCACCGCTGTAAAGAACATTTTAAAACAGCTTTATTTTTAAGAGTGTTGGTACTTTCCTGGTGCTTTTGCTAGAGCCTTTCATATACTAAAAACAGTGGAGTATAGCATCTCAGTCTTTTTCTCTGTATATTTTCCTTCTCCTCTCCTGCTGGTCTCAGCCAGCAGACCCTCACCATCGGATCTGTTACCAATTAGGAGCAACATTCCACATCAGGGTCAGCAGACCATGTGCCGTACCTTCTTTCTATGTCAATTCTCTGCTAACCAAGTTGTAATGCCTTAATAATTGCGAGCAGATAATCCTCCATGGCCTTTAATTGAAATGTTCTTCAGTTAAGGCAGAGACGTGGCCCATGTGTCCAAATCAGCTCTTTACAACATAGTTAGCCAACAGCTGACTTTTTCTATACAGCACTGGAAATTTTTTTTAAGTATTTAAAATTATATTTTAAGTGGTTTTGATTTTGAATTTAAATGCACAGAAAACATAACAGATTGTGTTCCATACATTCCAAATAACAAAATGGAAAAAGTGTACGCTACAGGTACTCAAGTTACTTTAAGTGATGAGCTAAAGGCACTCTGGTAACTTGATATGTGATTGGTCTGTGACGGGTGCTGTGCCTGGGGTCAGAATTGGTGGCGGTACAGGCATGTCAGAGAGAGTTAAAGGTGTTTTTATTACCTGGGGTTTGAAAGGAAGGAGGATCAGGGGAATCAGAGAGGGTGGTCTTCTCCTCTCCAGCCAGCGGCATACTCTCCCCTCCATCAAACATGCCAGATACACTCACCGAGTACTTCGTTCCGGCCCTGACATGAGAGCGACACAAATCAGTTCTCATTACACACATTACTTTCATCGATCAATATAGATTTACGTCTGTTTTGGTTAAGATTTTATTTTCATGTCTTTATGTTTACATGCTCTGCAGTTATTGCAATATTTGAATTAATTTTGGTAAAACTTATGTTTTTCTCCCACCGGTATCACATCTTCTTTATATAATCTTCATTTTTCTTTTAATTTTGTTAAAAACTATTTTTATTTTTCAGTTTTCTGTTTCAAAGTGTCTGTGTCCCATAACACTAAGAAAGTATAAAGAAAAAGGAAATTTTCTACACTATACACCCAAATAACACAAAAATATGTAAATGTCTTTTTAGAAATTTGAAAATAGTTTAGGACTATGTAGGTAATGTAATTAATTGGGAAATAATCCAATGAGTTTGCAATGGATTGCGGACCACTAAATTTGCATATAGCTATAGCCATTTGGCCAATGGTTTGGATTAACTAATATCCTGTGTGGCTTTGGAGGCATTAACCAAAAATGAAAGATGTTTTAAGAATCAGAGTACATTACAAAACCATTTCATTTCCTCCAAATAACATGCACCGATGAATCATTCACATTACAACATGTCATGTTAACTTCAAATGGGCTCACAGGGCATATTTTCAGCGTGCAGATGTCTCTTATGAAATATTATGTCTTGCTTTGGCATCGTATACCTTAACTCCTCCAGAACAATGGTGTTGTCATAGGGGCCGACCAGCAGCTCTCCCAAATCCACGTCATTCTCTGTGGGATGGAAAGTGACTTTGTAACCCTTCACGTCTCCAGGGGCTGGATCCCACGTAACCCTGAAACTGGTTTTAGTGGGCTCTGAAGTTTGGAGGTTTCGGGGAGCTTTGAATGGAGACACTGCAAAGAAAACATAGAGTCATTGCCAGAAAACAAAATTTGCTTTACGTTATCAAATCTTTTTATCAGATAGACGTACGCGTGGTTCCCTCTCCCTGTCTCGCTCTTCCGTCTCCAAACTTGTAGACGGGAATGACAGTGATATCGTAAGTGGTCATGGGCTGCAGTCGTCTCAGAACTAAAGTGGTGGTGCCCCCTGGTGCTTTGGAGGCCAACTGACGCACATCTCCCTGAGGTTTGTACGTCACCCTGTAATTGACAACGTTGCCAGGGGCAGGTTGCCATGTCACCCTCATGGTCCTCTCGGTTTCTTCTGATACTGTAAGACGTTTGGCAGCGGCTGACACTGTCGAGGAGATAAATGAGAGGTGCTAAGCAATACCAGACAAATTTACCCATAATTCGTTTCATAAAATGTCCTCTGGCAATATAATTAATCCAACACAGACTGTGAATGTCTTAACCGGGTGAATCCAGACGTTGCAAAGTGTTTGAACATCACGCATAATACAGACGTTCTGTGACTGCAATGTTCTCTTTTTACGCCGGAATGAATTTTGGAATGACGTTCAGTGACCTACGGAGCACTTTTAGATGAACAGACATTTTTCAAATTGGCAGTTTTATGGATGGAAAACAACGCGTCCAAGTTTTTAAAAAAAATCCCTGATCCAAAAGCATGCAGTGTTGGTTGTAAGGAATAAAGTGCTTCTGGCACAGACAACGGCATTTTCGGCTCAACTGCTAGACCTTTTAGTCGACAGACAATAAATAAACAACCAGACAGAAAGACAATCCAATTACAAACTTACGACTCTAAATTACAACGAGACGCACCAATGGCTGATATGTACAGGGACAAAGTGCGTCCTGTAATGTGTGTTGAAATTCTGTACCGCTTTAATAGATAGCATGTGTAAATCATTAAGTCAATGACTCCACATGCTTTTACACTTCCATACACTCGAACATATGTTACCAGAAGCCTTCGGCAGAGGAAACAGTGACAATGACGCAGACCCGTGGTGATGACGCACTCTTGGCATTGATTAACCTGTAAGTCAGTTTTTTGTTTTTTTGTTTTAGGCTTTTCTGTATCAGAACCTTTGTTTTCTGCATACTTCATAGCCCCGTATCAATACATTACTGATGCTTTTAGCATCCTTTAAGAAACTCGCACTAAAATTTAGACTTTTTTGGTTAGGAATTTTAAAAAACAAACTTTCTTTTGCCAGTTACATACATTAAAGGAAGATTTAATCCTCTGAGGGCTGGGTTAGCTCAGGACGAGAGGCCCACCTCTGACAAACGGAGCAAGGTAAAGAGCATTTCTTCATATGTTGGATGCATTAAGTAGGCGGGAATAGATTTACCATCTGTGGTCTCCTCTCCGTGCAGCGGTTTCCCCTCCTGCCGGCTGTAAGCAGCGTAGACAGAAACCTTGTAGCGGGTTTCCGGTGTCAGCCTGTCCAGAACAGTGGTGGTGATGTCCCCGGGGACGGTCTTTTCTCCAGATTCCTCTGAAAAGAGGGATTTCCAGGTGACCCGATAACGGCGGACGTTGCCAGGAGCAGCAGTCCAGGAAGCTACAAAACTGTTCTCAGTCACATCTGAAGTAACCAGATTGGATGGAGATCCGAGTTCTGAGGAAATTAGAAAAAGGACATTTGTTAAAAACAGGTCATATCACCTGAGTAGCTTCACTGAAGGAATATGCATTTGTTTTCACATATAAAAAACAACCATAATTTATAAATGAATGAATTACTTTTTAATCTGAAGAACTTAAAATTATAGCACAGGATATGATCGTTGAAATCTAATACTTTTGCTATTTGCTATTTGAAGAGCTAGTTGACATTTAAAGAAATAGCTCACCCAAAACTTACGCATGCTCATTTCTTGAAATTGTCATGTCAAACCTGTATGACTTTCTAGCTTCAGCAGAACACAAAAGAAGAAGATGATATTTTGCAAAACGCTGGTTACCGGCACCCATTCACTTTTTCAGTATGGAGACGAGGTACAATGGAAGTCAATGGGTGCCGGTAACCAGCGTTTTGCAAAATATTTTCATTTGTGTTGTGAATCTTATACAGGGTTTAAATAACATAAGAGTGAAAAAAGTATGACATCATTTTTTGGGGGGTGAACTATCCCTTGCAATAATGCAAGACTGAGAATGTGTATCGCCAATGTGTATTATATAGCGTTAGAAGATCTTTTGCAAACTCCTTTCTTTAAAACACACCACATCATACAAGTTTTGGAAGAATATTGAAGACTATGATTTCATTTGTTGGTGAACTATCACCTAAAATGAGAGTTTGTGCTGTATTCTCTCAGTTTACCAGCCGGTAGCTCATGCTACTGTCGTGATTTACTCTGTCAGTAACTGCTGCCACACATCTGTCAGCAAATCCACTTTCTATTCAACACAAACACTATCCGTTAAACACAGACGGCTGAAACTGCAGATGTAGCTCGCCTTTTATCCACCACATACCACCTCCCCCTTCCTTCCCAAGTTGTTTGTCGAGGGCCGAAGCAACAGAGAGAAGCGCAACCAGAGGTGATGTGAAACCGGAGGAGTGCTGACAGACTCGTCATCTTGTCTAAACAGCAGTGTTAAAGCCTCTCCCTCTCAGCAGTCCTTCTCATCCTGTTCTCCTGATGAGTATTTGACCTCAGGGCGGTCACCTGTCTCCCACCCACTGAGCCCTGCAGCCATATTGCACGCCAAACGGACCATTTGTCAGACTGAACTAAACAGCTCAAGTGCATTTATGTTCCTGGGTTTGCGTCACTGACAAAACAAGAACTAGATATCTATAGAGAGATCTAATTCTTCTAAAACATCTGCGTAGGGTTGTTTAGGTGCTTTAAAACTTCTTAGGAATATTTCAATTGGTTGTTTGGTCAGTTGGCTCATAAAAATGTTGAGGGAAATAATAAGAAAATAAAGATTAGACCTTTTTAGAGGTGGATGCCCATGGAAAGCAATTAGACAAAAAAAAATCACAGATGAGATCTCTTTAATACCTTGATTGTTTCTCCTAGACATCAATGAGATTAAATGTAGAGCAAGTGTAAACTTTGGTTTAAGTCTCATGTGTGTCTCAGATATTTCTCCTGAGAAATCTCACAAATGTCTCTGTCATTAGAGTTTCAGAAAAGATCTCAACAATGACACAAACTGAACTCAGATTTGTCAAGTCTTTATTTGTATTGCTCAGATGTTGCTCTTTTATTTCATTTAAGTACCTAAAGTACCTATCTCTTGTTATGAGAAATTAAAACTAACAAGAGAGACAATTGTTAAACTCCACAAAAAGTATGAAGGTGTGAAATGAATGTAGATTGTATAGGTAAATAATCTGGATTTGGGTAAATTTGAAGTTCATATGGAAATCGTCAATAATATGGACTTTTGATGTTAGGAGAAATATCAAAGACACACATGAGACTTAAACAAAAGCTCTCAATTTGATCTCACTGTTGTCTGTAAGAAAAATGAATTATTCTTTCTTATGGGTTGCTTCTTCTTGCACAAGTCAAAAGAGCTTAGTCGGACATCTCTTAATCACAGTTTAAATCACTAACCCCGAGTATGACCAAAAGTAACAGTAATTCTAGCTTTAGTACACACCACTAACTAATCCAAGATGGAAAGAGAAAAAGGTCAGGACTCTGTGCCCGGCGGCAGCACACAGGCCTGGTTTTCCTGACGGAGTACAGAAGAGAGCAGTGCATATGTTAATGTCATCTGCAGGCTGCTTTTCATTACGGATGTGCAGACGGATGGCCAATGCCAGGAACTGCAGCGCACCACTGCTCAGTTTACACATGCTACTAATGAGGAATCATTCATGCCATTCCTCTTTAATAGAAGATGTGACCACATAACAGTGATGCACCAATGCGACGCATGAGCTTTTTAATGCCGTTCTACAGATTCTGCTACATTCTGAGACCAGATCCAAAGCAGACTTCTTTTGAACCTCCGCATATGCAATTTTTCATTCTTTGATCCTTGTTTTTGCATTCCATCCAAACAAAATGTTGATGTTAACCGAGAACAGAAGTTCTAGCATGTGTCTGTCGTTGTGAATTACTCCACTTTAGTCAAGTTTTGAGACCCTTCAAGCTTCATTGGGACGTCCTCGAACCCTATACCTCCCCCTGTATTGACCACCACATGCATATTCAATTTAAATGCGGCTATTAGAACAAAGGGACAGAAACAAGTTTTAACAAAGACATGTGGATCAAGAACACACAACAAACTCACAGAAAATTGAATCATACTATACACAAACAATAGGCAAATGTGCTCAGCACAACATATCAAACATACAACACAGAACGATCCACAATCTTGAACAATCCGACACAACTTACTTTAGAACATAACAACAGCTCTGCGATTTGCTGTTGGTCCATCTCGAGCAGAAGTCTGGCTCAGAGACACAGTCTGGCACTGACGACGATCTCTCAAGCCCAGTTTCCACACAAACAGTCATGAGACAAAACTCATGCTGACTGCAACCACATTGACCAGGTGTTAAAACACACCAAAGACTCACTGATACATCTGCTGTAAACCCACAGAAAATACCACTTTCATACCTCTTTCTTTCACATTAAGGACATAATCAGGAATAAAAACATGAAAGATTAAAAGTATCCAAAAGATACTGGATAAAGCGTAGATACTCAGACTGTTTAAGTGGACAATGTTTAATAAAATCTAGATATCACACTTAAAACACCACACAGGTCAATTAGTGGTTATAAACCTTCCCAAAATGTTTTCTTTTTTTGTAGATGATAAACTGCAAATTAAATGAGAATTTCTCTGATTAATAATTTTAGGATATTTTCACAGCTGGACCAAATAAGATGTATGTGGACTTTCAACTTCCTAAAAGTTCTGATGTTGCTTTAGTTGGAATGAATTCAGCTGAGTAAAATGTCCTGGGGTTAAGTTGAAAACTTGAACACTTTAAGTTGAAACTTAACAGTCTGAAAACTTAATATCATGAGATTCTAGAAATCAAACATGCCATTCATGCATCATGTCATCCAACTTTGGGACTTTAAAAAGTGCTTGTATGATGCTTTAAGCCTTTTGATTATAATTTCTGTTTGTCCTCTTCACATTCTAAGACAAATATTGCAAAGGCATTTGAAAAAAATAAGTAGTTTGACGGAAGGCTGAATTATGGGTCTCCACAGTAGACCCGATGTAATTTATTCTCAGCGTCAGTTCCTAAAGCTCTTGTCAAGGTCATTTCCCAATTGCCCTGACTCGGTTTGGCCCATAATGCACTTTTCAGAAGGTGGAGGGCAGTAACTGAAACAAAGAGCTTTGTGTTTTCCAGCAGGACATGGAGTTAAATGAAGCTCAGTCTTGTCATCGGCCAGAAATTAGTCAAATGTTTCCTTCCATCCCATGTGGAAAGTCAGCCTGAGTCAGCATGCATAATTGCCAGCCTATGAAATATGTGCTTTTGTATAACCGAGGGTAGGAGGGTAGTCATTAGTGGTTCAGGTTAAATGTTGTAACCAGTTTTGTCAAACTCTTTTTTGAGACTCTCAGCCACTGACAACCCTTCAAAATGTCAAAAAACTTATAATCTATATATTGACATGACGCCATTTTTTGACTGTAAGACTGGAAAAGTAGGACACTAGAGTAATTAAGAATGAAACCCCATTCTGATTTCTATAACCACTACAGATGCAAACTTTCCCAAACCAACATCTTTGAGGTTCTTGTTTTCTGTTACCATTCATGTCGTGCCAAGCACGAGTGAGGAAATTTGTACAAGCTCAGCTAATTCATCCTCTGCCCACACTGGGAATCCACATGGGTCACGAAGAGTGAATTAACCACCCTCTCATTATCTGACGCAAGCATGACTACTGAGAGGTCTGCTGCTTCATTGTGGGACGAGATACAAAGCTGTTGTTATTTGATGTCTGGAAATTTGCCCCATTTGACACCGACCAAAACCTACACCAAAGGGACCGGTCATAAAGAGAGAAATGAATGGCCCCCAGTATTTTGTAATCTATCCTAAAGGTCATCCATTTGCTATTTCCACAAAATTTCCCAAGGAAGCCGAGAGCAGTTCACACACTGAAACCAAATGTCTGCCCTCTGTTAACACTAGGTACGTTTACATGGACACCTTTTGTTATATTCAAAATGAACTTTTAAAGTTTACATGACTGCTAAACAAAATAATCGGATTAATGTGCTTTACATGTGTTTTACATGCAGCAAGCATCAAATTGATTAGAATTGATCTATTCTTGTCCTCTAAACAGAACAAGGTAAACATATGGGCGCATTGTGCCATAATGCTTACATTTGTTGTATGTTTACATGAACCTTCCTCCAAGACAGAGCATCTCTGGAGGCGGAAGGAAACACAGATGGAACAACGGTACGTAAAACATCATTATGCCATTACTGTGCAAAACATCTCATGGCTCATCATTCTATTGATTGTATTACAAAAGTATTACACTACTCTTTACAATCCCAATAAAATGTCAATCAGAATTGGCCAATTTATTCTGACTGATGCAGTTGCATAAGACGTTTTTATTCAGACTGGTGAACACAGCTACCTTTTAGAGTTTGAAACAAAATTGTACAAAGCAAACAGGGTGGCAGAGAACATTGTGTGAAACAATAATACAAGACACCTCCTGAACTCAATGTACTGAGCATTATAAACATCAGCTACTATTAAAAAGTGTAATAAAGACAAATTATACTGTAGAAATGACAAACATCATGTGGGAGTAAGTTACCACGTCTCTTACCTTCCAGAGTGGTGCCTGTTCCCATAAGCGGATCTCCGAGCCCAGATAAGTAGCGGGCACTAACAAACAGCTCGTACTCTGTGTCCGGCAGCAGATTTTTCAACAAAACGGTAGTTGTGTCTCCTTTCACATCTATTTCTTTCCTCTCCCCGCCATCAGGTTTGTAGGCCACATTATACTGAAGCACATTTCCTGGAGCAGCCCGCCACGAGAGCCTCATGCTGGACACAGTCTCGTTGAAAACCTTCAGATCACGTGGAGAGCCCCGAACTGTGAGAATCATACAGATGGAATTAGTTTACGTTTGTTGTCACAGCAATAAAATAGTAAAAGTAACAAATCATCCAACAGTTCGGACCTTCTTTGGTGGTTCCCTCTGTGTTCAAGGAGGGTCCCATTCCACTGGCATACTCAGCGTACACTGTGACACGGTAGGTGGTTATGGGTAAAAGCTCTTGAAGCACAATCGTGACCTGACTCCCATCGGTCTCCGCTTCCAGTTTATCTCCTCCACCCACAGGCTCATAAAACAGTCTATATCTGACCACCGTTCCTGGTGCGGCTTTCCACGACACTCGGAAACTGTCCACGGTTTCCTCGCTCACCATAAGGTTACGGACAGGGCCTAATTCTGAATTACAAAAATTAAATGTGTTATATATAATATATAAGATGCTGTTCATGAAATTAAGAAGCTGTACGTGTCCAGAAAACCAGTTTTGAATGTGATTAAATACCTTCTAAAGTAGTCTCCTCTCCTGACAAGGGAAAGCTGTCTCCTTTGTCATACTGGGCAATAACATTAACCTCATAGGTGGTCAGGGGATTGAGATTTGGTAAAATGACAGAGTTGGTTTCATGATCAACCACCATTGAGATGTAGTCTCCCGTTACATCAGCCGCTGGCCTGAAACGCACCATGAAAGAAAGGACATCCTCTCCCTCAGAAATCCATGAGGTCCTGAAGCTTCTGGAGGTGACCTCAGAGAAGCTCAGAGACTTTGGCGGAATCAAACCTGTGTGATGAAACAAATCTCCATGATTTGAAGGCACTTTTTTAATGTCTTGTTGACATTGTCCCACAGTGAGATATGGTGGATAAAAGAGAGAATTAGAACAAGCAGAGACTTGTTCATATAAACAGGACAAAAGACAAAACTTTAGGGGAAAAGTACTGCATGCCCATAGACATTTTAGTGGAGACTAAAATACGTGGTGTATGAAAACAGGTATGCTATCAACTCAATATTAATGTGATCATTATCAAGATACCATCAAATATTTCTCCCGCTAATGACTATTTCTGGGCAAGACTCAACATATGTTTCAATCCATAGTATTCCCTTAAATATTCCTGCTATAAAACAATAGCATTTGCCATACTGCAAGTCTTTACATGAGTGAAATTGCAACAGAACTTTCTTTCCTCTAATTAGAAAGAGAAACAAACATAAAAACAATGGTAACAGCCACTTACTTCTTTTCTTGATATTATGGAGTTCCTGTTCAATTCTTAAGCAGATAGATGTGGTGAGTTCCTTTGAGATCCGCTCGAAAGCATCAAAGTCCTCCACCTCAAACACATGGTTATCAGCAGGAGCATTGGCAATCGCCTCAAGCTCCGAGCGTACTGCGTCCTTGACTCCCACAGCAAAAATCTCCACGTCTGCATTCCTCAATTTATTGGCTGAGTCTTTGAAGGAATCCGAGGACTTGCCGTCCGTAATGAGGACCATGACTCGTGGAACGTTACTGCGGGCACCGCGACCAGTAGCAAAGATCTTTTCCCTCACGTAGGTCATGGCCTTACCGGTGTTGGTGGATCCTCCACGATAGGGGAAGGTGCGGATGGCCTTGACCACAGTGGCGATGTCATGGTGCTTGTTCAAGGCAAACTCAGTGTAAGGATCCCTGCTGTACTGAACCAAGCTGATCTGCACCTTATTGGGTCCGATATCAAAGGAATTGACCAGAACTTCGAGAAAGGCTCTAACTTTAGCAAAATTAGGCAGTCCTATACTGTAGGAGCCATCCACCAGCAGGACAATATCAGCCTGAACATCAACCTCTAGGGAACACTCTACAGAAGAAAAAAAAACAAGACTTTGTAATCTCTATCTGACTTCCAGTTTATTTCCAATTAAAATCAGTTGACAAATTAAAAGTTAGGATCTAACCTGTAGATATTTTCACCGGCTGAGTTTTCTCCGTGGTAGTTCTTGGCTCGCTTGGGGTTAGACCTTTGAGGGCAAAAAGACTAATGTCATACACAGTCTCCGGGGACAGGTCTCTGACGTTGGCCCAGGTCATCGTGGGTCCCGTGTATAGCTCCTGCCTCTTGGCACCAGCAATCGTGGGAATGAGCTGCAGCTTATAGCCTGTGATGTCTCCACGAGATGCAGCCCACGTGAGCCTCATGGACTTGGAGGAGATGTCCGTTACTTCAAGGTTTGAGGCTGGTTCAACAACTGGACATACGGACATATGAAATTAAAGGTTTGATATGTGAACAAGTAATTATCCAGTTATTTTATAGATCATTCATTCGTAAGATGCATGCATTCGGTTATACCTTCCTCTCCGCTTACTAGGGAATTTAGTTGCTCCTCCACGCCAGAGCACACCTCATTAATCAGCTGTCTTTGGACCTGATCGATCATGTCGAAGTTTGGAACGTTATAGACATGCTTGCTGTGAGGAGTAGAGGCTATCTCCTTCAACTCATCTTCATCTGCTCCTTTGATACCTGAGTAGGACATAAAAATGGTCTTTAGGATAATCTGTCTTGAAATGTTACATACATGCCTAACAAATACAGAGACACAAACCCAGGACGAAGATCTCTACTCCAATGTTTCTGAGCCGTTTGGCATACTCTTCTACTGGGTCCTGAGATTTTCCATCTGTGATGATCATGGCAATTTTTGGAAAGCTTTTCCTGGATCCAGCTGTCTCAGTGAAAGTGTTTTTCACCAGATAGTCCATTGCATCACCTGGTTAAGAACATATATATCACGATACACACTCATGTTCTTCAGCCTAATGAAATCTCTTTTAAATAATACCAACTAGAAGGTCATCCAACATGAAAGTGAAATATTAAGATAATGAAAAAGACTGAGCAAAGTTAAATTATTCACACACCTGTCATGGTATTGCCACCCTTGTAGGGCAGATTTTTGATGGCTCGTAGGAGGTCTGGTCGTCTGTAATGCTGGTTCAGGTTAAACTCAGTCCTGGTGTCTGTGCTGTATTGTACCACAGCCACTCTGGTCTTATCTTCACCAATGTCAAAGGCTCCTGCCAAGGACCCAATGAAACTCCTGATGTATTTGAAGTTTTCTCTTCCCACACTCCAAGAGCCATCCACTAAGAAAACCAGATCTGCGATGGCGCTCACTGAACATTCTGCAAGACAAGTAAAGGAAGCATGTGAAAAATGAATTCAGTAACAGCATGCAATTGACATTGTAATTGCATTTCTTTGATTTGACACATTAATAGGTAATAATAGAAACAAAATAGTTTTTATATACAATAATGTATTTATTTTGCATAACTAGTCGACTTCCATAACTAGTGCCATTTTTGTAACTTCATTATAACTTGCAAAGGTCATCTGTTTGCCAACATGCTTTTCAGAGGAATAAACTTACTTTTGCTTTCTTTTATTATGACTTCAAAACTACCTTTAACCCTAAATCTTGGCGATTTTTGGTGCTCACTATTTGGACTCACAAGAAAAAAATGTGATTGAACGAATTGGGTCATGACTGTAATCGTTTTAATGAGTTTAAAACCCTTGTATTAAAACAGCCTCATCATCCGACAACACAAAGCAACACTTTTATGAGCTCTGGTTCTATTTTGATGCTTTTAATTAAAAGTGATTTCCAACCACAGCCTTTGGCAAACTTTCTTTGCAAGCAGTAACAAATTCACAAAGCCCTCAGTGGTTGTAAAATAGTCCATTTCATCTTGGTTGACAAAAGGCAAAGCTAAAGTTTAAATACTCTAGAGTGATAAAGAAAAGGTTTTGACCAATTGATTTGCGAAAATACTCACTGATGGCCTCTGACTGCGGCTTTCTGGTTTCGTTGGTGTTACTTGATTGAACTGTAAGAGAAAGAGAAATCAGATCTACATCTTTGAAAGTAAATTGACTTATTTAATGATCAACAATGCTTCTCTGCTCCTTTTTAATATTGCACACTATTGAAAAACTAGTATTTAAAAGAAGTTTTTTTAAGAATATGTGATGCTTGAGTCTTGAAGGAGGCTTGAGTACCTCCTTCAATTTAATCTAAACTATTAGTCTTATTACCTAAAAAATGAAAAGCACATCTCTCCTCATGTGAATAGCACATCTCTACTTAAGCCTTACGATTTGAAGTACCATTTATGTTTCTAGCAGGAAATGTCTTTAGGGTAAACCTGAACATTAAGTGTTACACCCTAAATGTCTAGTTTGCACTTACTAGTTATTTGGCCAAGAATGGGAATACTTTCTTCTGTGCCGTAATATGAACTGATTGCAACCGAATAGTCCACATCTGGAGTTAGATTCGTGATAGATGTGCTTGTGGCTGACTCGGGAAAACTGAGATCTCTGGAATCATCTGGAACAGATATAGCGCAATATCACGTTAGAAGATATACTCTTGAAAGCTTCTCAATGAATGTGTAGATTCAATGTCGATATCGCTTACCGGTTTCTGATGTTACTTGTATTTTGTAGCCCTGTATGCGAGATGATGGTCTCCTCCATGACATCTGCACTGTGTTCTCATTTAGGATTTTAAATTTCAAGTCTGATGGAGGCTCCACTGCAAACGAGAGGTTTATCAAGTCAACATCATGAGAAATTGAGACATCTGGAATAATAATAATAATAATGCTGAAACAATAAATGATCCCAACGACAAACACTTCAGGATTGAAGTTGATTGGTTTATTGTTGGGCAGGACAAACAAAACCAGGGTAAAGATGACGAAACATAACAAAGGAGGGGGGACGGAAGCCATTCGGATGGATCGAATGGCCTTTTCTTGAGTTGCATAACCTGGAATGAAACGGTCTGCAGCTCAAGATGAGAAAGACTAAACACATTTTTAGACCTGTAAACTTCATCGCTCATCCATATGCAGACAATCATCCAATACATGCTGAATGCTGTCAATAAAAAGCATGCCTGTGCACTTAAAAGAAAACAAATCAATCCCAATATATTGATTATACAATGGAATCAAGTTTTGAGATGACAAGAGGCCGCTTACAGAAATCCAAACAATATAGAATACATACACTTATCTGTTATATATATATACACTCGGTGCAAGTGCATATATACACATACAACAAGGCAAAAATACTAACAGTTTTTTATTTATGAGACACACATCCATTGCAAATCTCAGAAAAAGAATACACAATTCATCGTGACCGACTTTTGTGTAGTTTCTTTTCACACATTCTCCTTAATTTAGAGGAATGGAGAACACTATATACCATGACAAACAAACAAACATACAAACACAAGATACTCTCGCATAAATGGAGACAGAATCCACATTGGTCTGGTTGTCAATGTGTCATGCACACGTACATGAGAAAGTTGCAACAACTTGATAAACGACCTCCATGTACACGAGGAACCACACATAAGAGTCAAATACAAATATTATTTAAAATGATATTCTGTCATAGACATTATTAACATGCAATCTACATCAATGCTTTGTGGATCTCATCTCAGCAGGTGGAGATAGAGACACCCACGTACATTTTCAACATCCACATCTGCAAGAATGCTGAAGATTGATGTAGATCTTTGATGTCAGGATAATGTTATGACCGCGTGGAAGAAACAGATGATCTCAACCAAAATATTTGATTTTAAACATGCAAGATAGATGAGAAGAAGTTTTAGAATTAGGGCTTATTTTTACAGCATTGTGTTTATGCTCTTCGGTATAAAGGTTCTTTATGCAAAAAAAATAATTGGGTTCTAATATATGTAGTTTGCTATATGGTTCTACATGTTGGTTCTATATGTTTTAGTATCACGGTATTGCTTTCATGGTTCTTTAAAGCACCAAAAGAGTCGTCACAACAATACTATAGAAAAACCTTTTTTGGTTCCCTGAAGAACCTTTCTGTCTTAAAAGAACCATTTATTCACCTTTTTAGAGTCTAAACGTTGTTTAATTTGTATAGTGCTTTACAGAACACACATTTTTCCATGCTACCTTTATTTTGAAGAGTAAATTTGAGAGATTAGTAAACTAATATGTTTAATGTTACTCATCATCAACAAGGTGATGAAGATCTAAGGTGCCTTCTATAGATTTATTGTCATCTATACAAGGACAGATCTTCCTTGTTGAAATCGTAATAATCTATTTTCATGCAAAGTAATACACTTTTGAGTCTATCCAGTTGAAAAAAAAACAATGTGCCGGTTTGGCTGGTGGGTTGGCACAGTCATTGTAAATCAGCACATTGTTTGTGATTAAGCTAGTTGACTAAAAATGATTTGCTGGGTAAACTAGAACTTGTGCATGTGTTCAGAAGGGTTTCTATGACCATCTGGTAATGTGAACACATCAAATGCCACATGCAAAAACAAGTGGAAGGAAAAAAATTGAGTGGAAAGATAAAAGCCAGAGCATCAGAATATCATTTTAAAATAAATGATAGAGAAAACACACCAGTTGCGCAGGCAAACGACAAACAGCACGACCTGAACACAGAGTTGAGGGTCTGCCGGAAGAAGAATGATCACCAACCTGACGCATCGATTAGCTTCACGTGTCCAAACGGGATTCTCTGGGATTCTCAGAGGTCAAGCTGAGGGATCTCACGGGCGGTGTCTCGGCACCGCCGCACAAAATGAATTTAGATACCACTGGTGTTTACTAGCAGACTGTCTAAAGCACAATATACCAGCTCGATGGATTGTGAAATAATGGAATGTGACGGCTTTGTTGGCTTTGTTGACAGTTTCATAAAGAAGATGACAAAAATGTCTGAGTTTCTGGAAACTTTAGAATAAAGAGGCCCGTGGGGAGAGCACCTCCGTCGTTCCCCGGAGAATCAATAACCTCCAGTCAGCTAGGCATTCCTTTTGGCTTGCGCCGTTGCCAGGCAGCTTGGAAAAGAGGTTGGAGTCTCCCGTAGAGGCCAAACAGAAGCCAAAGTAATTTCGGCAACATGTGCTGACATTAAACATTACTGCATATTAACTTTCCATATGGATTGCAACTCAGCGTTTTCGAACGCGGCCGCAGGAAGCCTGAAAAGACTCTTTGTCTTGAGGACTCATTTAGCCCTCTCATCTTACATCTTTCCATTTTGTTACGGCGCAAAAAACGAACGAATTACAAGTTTCCATTCGGTGTTCCAGATATTCTCTCGAGACAGCTGTCAGTGGGCTAAACTGATGCTGTGCGGTGACTGAAACTATATATCTCTCTTAAACTAAAACAACTTCAGATCATGCGGTAGAAAACCCTTATCCATCTGACTACTGTGACTGATGGCCATGAAAGTAATTATGTTTTCATTAAAAAAACGTTCGCAGGAGTAATTTCCCTGTTTATATTCATTCTTGCATTATGCAGTAAAAAGTCTTAAATGACCATGTAAGTGTGTTCATCTGTACGGTTTGGTGTTCTTAGGGCAAAAAGACTTCAAACTATTCCTTTCTGCCCTAAGGACACTTTTAAGTATGTAGAGTTTACAAATACTGCAAATATGAACAAAACGTCTTCTGTTTACTCTGTCCTGATCTGTTTAATAAAGCACGCTTTCATCTTGGCTCCTTGTGTCATTAGCCGGCACTATTATGGTAATTCATTGGGCAATAACCGACTCATAGAGGAGGTGATTACCATCCCAGACTCGCTTCGTGCTGCATGTCTTCAAAGCTGTGGAGGCTTGACCCAACCAAAAACTTTTTCCATCCGAAACACTTCAATAGACAGATTTAACTTCTGAGAAAGTTTGTGTGCGTGTATCTTTAGAGCTCATGGCTATGTGTATATTGTATACAATATCTGTGTAAAAATAATCATATTTTCTATTAAACCTTGGTTTAATACATTAATAACATCTTCAATAGAAAATCAGAAAAATTACAAAATAACTTATATAATATATATACTGGTAGGAAACTAAGTCTATGTATATAGTATCTATTAGATATATATGGCTATATATTGTATACAATATCTGTGTAAAAATAATCATATTTTCTATTAAACCTTGGTTTAATACATTAATAACATCTATCAATATGTGTAAAATCACCTAAAAATACTACAAAATAGATACGTATATAATATATATACTGGTAGGAAACTAAGTCTATAAGAAACTATATAGTTATATACTATATATATATATATATATATATATATATATATATACAATGAAATGTTTAATATTCAAGCATACTATAAAGTATAAGGTATATTAAAGTACTAAATTAGATGATTAGTGTCCATTCATACAGTCAAAACTTTTTTTTTTTTTAGATAAAACACTTTTATATAATGGATGGGTTATAGATAGACAATACCTTGAGCTTCAACTGAATTCAGTAATAGAGTTAAGAGTGCAGCAGCGGCTAAAGACAGCCTGATCTTCATGTTCACACACTGACGGTCAGCAGCTCATGTATTAATCTACAAATACAAGAACAAACAATTCATTGTTTTAATGACAGAATAATCATTTTAGGACATTCCTTCCTTTCAGTATTCCTTCTTGTTTTCAATATTTTTATTCTGGACTCAATTTACTTTGCCAGAATAAATGAAAATCATCTATATGAATGAAATAGATACGTTTTTTTTTTCCCCATGCCTGATTATTTTACACTGGAGCTCTTGCTTTGCTTTACGGCACACGAGCGCCTCTACATGGACGTCTATAGTAATGCATTAAAACGGCACGAGCTTGATTCAGATCGATACAGATGTGAACTTCAATGCAAATCCAATGCAAACTTTATTTGATAATCATTTGCTTTACTAATAATATTTGCTAATATAAAAATTCAAACATAAAAACTTTTTGTTGAATTTGGTTAATTTACATAGAAAAGAACATACAATTCATCATTATTTTTGATTTACAAAAGAATCATTGCAGGTTATTCCTCATGTATTCAGCATTTCTATTATGCACTAAATTTATTCTGCCTGAATAAGTGTAAATTATATACATCAATGACATAGATAAGTTGATTTACAATATTTACAATATTAGAATATTTACAAGCAGCACTTCAGACTAACTAAACATTTATAACAAAAAACTTTATGAGTATTAATAATGTCACATTTAATTTAATACCTAAACACATTAACAAAGCACGTGCACATGTACAAAACTTCTTCAGGGGTGTGTAAATAAGTAAAGAAATGAAATTCAGACCTGTTAAAGTGTCCTTTAACACTAGAGATGTAAAGTCAGAGCTGATGTCCCTCTGCAGACAGACGGAGAAGTGAGACGCTCCTCCAGCATTGAGGGAAAGCCTCCGTCAAAGTGGGAGGTGTCTGATCTCAGAGACAAAAACCTCCGTGAGAGTGGGAGGTGTCCGATCTTAACCTGACACTAAACGGGGGGGGGGTTCTAACTTTCTCCCTTACGAAATTCCTCAAGAATGGAGCCCCCACTTAAAAATGAGCGGCTGGGGTGCTTTTAGCGGAATGATCCAGCTGATAACTTTTGGTTCCCTGAATGTTTTCAGAACGTTTCACTAAAGGCACGTTCACGCAGAGGACTTATAAAAATACCAAACTTTTCTATTTAATACAACTATAATAATAAGAAGGACATTATTGTTGGGATCACTTTTAAAGCTTAAGAGTAAACCATAACGATATCGTGCGTTGGTATCGATGTTAAAGCTTTATATTTTTGTGAACTGGGGCATGATGTTATAAATTTAATTTTACATTACTGGGGTGGTTTTACAATACGTCAACTTTTTAAAGCTGAGAAACTGTCCTCTTTTATCAACGGAATATCCACTTTTTAGATACAATAATCAAAAACTTACATTATGTTCGGTTCCGTTAAACGTATGAAATGTTTTCTAAATGTTTACTAAAATATATGTTTACACTCGCTTATATGTTAGTTAGTAAAATGAAGAAGATAAATAAATCGCTGGACTAATGCAAGTCAGTGAGGTCAAAACAAAATGAGCGTTAATTTAAAATGACAGGAGTTCGCGCCTCTGAAGAGAGAGAAAGCGCGTGCTGGAGAAGAGCTTCGCGAGTGCGCGGACGAGCAAGCACGAGCACGTATCAGACACGCGCACTTAAGAAATACCAATGCTTCGATTGTCTGTTATATTTTTTACACTTAACACAAAACAAGTTAAGTATTCAACTATGAAATGCCGAATTTATAACATTTATAACGTTGTGATCCTAATTTCTTTTTTTAATTTAAATGTTTCATTGCACATATCAACCACTGAAGTCTGCTGGGAGAAACTTGAAAATGACCAAAAAAATTAAACAAACTAATAAATTGAACCATTAGAGAACGTTTTGTTTAAATTCTTATTTACATAAAATTATTTCACAAATCATTTTCATGATCTTGAAAATTGATCTTGTATATTATGTTAAGGTTATCCATACAATACTAAACAAAATAAAATAAAGAATGTTTTCAGAACAATACTATTTGGTAATCTAAACAGATATGATATACTGAGGTTAGGGAAACACAGGTTCTGTTTGTTGGATGGGTTTTAAAATAATGTAATAATGACTGAAATGGAATATTTCAACAATCTTTTAGTAACTTGAAATGCAAATTCTGTCTAGGTTAAAATATTAAACACTGGTGGTGTTTCATTTGCACTATTCTATTTGAATTGGCAAACAACGATGAAGTCAAAATGTGCATATATCTTATCGTGTTTAAAGAAAGGTGAAAAAACACACTGACTGTTTGTACAGCATGACGTTTTATTACATGTGATTGCTCTTTATAGTTCAATCAATAAATATTAATCCATGTATTCAAAATAAGTGACAGGACAAATCTGAGGATTCATGGTCTTTACAGCTCAGACACAGGAATAGAGGGGAATGTTCATTCCTTCTTCTTGGGCAATGCAGCACTGACTAGAGCATACACCACGTAACCACACCCTGTAGAGAAACAATAAATCACACATTCAGATCTCATCCCGAATGAAAAGAACAGAACAAATAAGAGCTGACACTGTTGACATTTGAATCCAATCACTGTTGTTAAATTCAATCAGTAATTTTCCCTGAAAATAAGCAGCTGGTACCATGATGTCTATTAATATTGCAATCTTTACCTAAAAACAACTATTAATACTTACTAATAACTACCATAAACGCCACCATTCGCAATCTTGGTTAAATAAGTTAGCTAAATAACAGATAAACACAGCATAAAATAAATGAATAAATGTCATAGTGTTCATTATGTGAACATCTTACCGAAGACAGTAAGGGCCATTGTTGCCCTATACAAAAGAGCATCTTTTGCGCCTCCCTTCAAATGAACTGGAATTCCATTGTCTTCCTGAAAAAAGGAGTAAAACGACATATTAACACATTTGATTCTTCAATAATCGCTTTTTGGAAGCCAGAAGTATACAGTTCCATGTATGTGGACGTAAGTGATAGAGACATCTTACAGATGTAAAACCAAATTCCTCTAATAAAACACATTTTTGAGCATCTTTACACAGATGTTTTCCATACAACAACAGTTCACAAGGAACAGAAGATGTAGCCCAAAGGTCTACAGGAATTTTTTAAATCATATAGTATCTTTGGGTGAGGTCAAGACAAAAATCAAAGTTATTTATTTGAAATTTAAATAAAAGGACAAACTGAGGGCGTTTAGATGTAAATGAATTTCTGTAAGCTCAAATAAGATTTCAAATTTCACTTTTCATTAATCACTAAGAACTGTTGTTGTATAAGTAATGTCCAATTTTTTATTTTGTGTTTAATAGAGCATACAGACATGATCAAGATGCACATTATTTTATTTTGCTTTATTTTTGGGTGAGATAATGCCTTAAAAATCCATAGATCTGGTTCACTGCCAGTTTCTAAAACAGATTTTTCACTACCAGATTCAAATGAACACATGACACTTTTAAAATAAAGTAACTATTTTATGTTCTTTGAAGAGTCATCTCTTCTTCATTTGTTGGGTATTATTGCTTCTGGTTTGTGTATTTTCATTTACAGAAATCCTACAAAGTATGTTGCCTTTCAAAAACATGCGTTCTTTTTTGTTACATCCATAACATTTTTTAAATAAATAACTTTTGTACAGACTGATATTTTTCTGATGTCTGGACTCCATCAACAGGACTTTAGTAAAATATAAACAAATGGATGGACATTGGTAATAAACACATTATAAGAGAATTTATATCTTGACAGAAAATGTCACATCCATAACACTGAAATTGCCCACAATCTAAAAGAATAATCTTACAGTCAAAAAGTGGAAGTATTGTGTATGTTGCAGTTTGTATGTTGATATTTATTAAAGCAAAATATAAAAACAACAACCTTTAATTCAGCTTTTATCTGCCAGGAGCAGAATATGCCAGCATCAAAGCCAGTGATATCACACTTATAAAATAAGCGAAGCGTAAAAACTACTGAATTTTTTATGCTTTTTTTAAAACTATTTCAGCATTACAACACATGCAGTGATTAGTAATCACAGCTTACTACGAAAGTGAACCCTATTAGCGAATCATGTCGTACTTATCTGTACATCCACAATATCAGTCCAGAACCTGGGAACAAATTGCAGTCTTAACTTTAACAGTACCATTATCAAACAAGTGCCAAAGAGGGCAAAGTAAAATATCAGGCTACAGTTAAAAAACTAAAAATAACTTTCTTTTTCCAATGTAAGGAGTGATATTTCAAATCAGATTAGATTAGAACTAGTACAGAGGACTAACCTGAAACAACTTCTGCTTTGCTGGGACTTTATTCTCCAGCTGTCTGGGAGCACTACTGGACACAGTCCGTCTGGAAAGCTGCTGAAGAGTCTGGAAAACAAAACAAGTTTGAGTTTATTTCATGTTTATTATACCTAAAAGACAGATCATAGAAAAACAATTGGGCACATGAAAATTAAAATAAAATAAGCATTTTATGTTCTTCGAAGTGCCACCTCTTCTTCATTTGTTGGGTATTATTGCTTCTGGTTTGTGTATTTTAATTCACAGAAATCCTACAAAGTATGTTTCCTCTTAAAAACGTGTTCTTTTTTTTGTCAAATTCATAACGCATGAATATTTTAATTTTAAAAAGATAACTCGTGTACACACTAGGGATGCCACAATTCTCAATATAATATTGAACCGTTCGGTACGACATCCATACGCGCTTGTGAATTGCGTTTTTTTCAGTTTTACGTTTAAATAATTTATGTGTGTTTTATTTCTCTCCGAATTGACTGTTTCTGTGTGCCTGTAAGTCTATGAGCTGAGATGAGGAAACTCCTCCCGCAAGTAAATATTCAATCACTATGATCTAAAGAACCATCATTCCACACTTTAACATGGCGAGCAGCGGTAAAGTGACGCTACAGTACGAGGAAGCGCCGGCGTTTTTCAAATCCGTGCTGTGGAGACATTTCAGTTTTGCCGTTGAGTATAATGCGGGACATTGTAAGTGCAAAACGCTCTCGCCTTGCTGCAGAGTATGTTGACAGGCTTATCTTTTTACAGAAGAACCTCAAAATACAGGAATAGATAGCTGACCTAAGTGAAATTGCACTTTACATTCAGAATGAAGGATAATGTACTGGAGTACTGTTTAATTAAGATGGTTTATTTATGTTTACTGAAGTACAAGTATGTTTATTTGAAATGGTCAATTTATATTTACTGACTTCACATGTATGTTTATTTTCAAAATGTAGGAATTTATGTGTTCCCCAGTTTGTACATGGGCTACCAGCAGCTGTGAGATGTCAGTGTTCATTTTAAAATAAAAAATGATTTTATATTATACAATACACTAGGAACTAGTGGACTTTTCTTTGCTTTTAAGTAAAATAAAGGAGTATTGCAATAAATGGTTTTTATTTTTTCTTCTTAACCTCTTACTGTTCCTATTGCCTAAGCATAGAATAACAAAAAAACACTCTATGTGTCAAGCCATCAGAACCGAACCCAACTGAAAACCGTGGTTAAAAACCGAGGTATGTATTGAACCGTGGGCTAACTGTATTGTTGCATCCCTAGTACACACTGATATTTTTCTGATGTCTGGACTCCATCAACATGGCTTTAGTAAAATATAAACAGCTGATTCAATATATTGTGAATAAATAGATTCTGTAAGAATTTATATTTCGAGTTTTGACTAAATAACACCATAACCATAAATACCGGCATTGTCCGTTTCATCACACAACTTGACAGACAAGTCCAGGGTGAAACTAATGACACTCACACATATAACTGCAAAACAAGAGTATTTCGTATACACACAACTGAGTTTCAACAGCTGAACAAATACATTCCAACAAAACACATTAATATATATTTTACACATTCAAATGTATCATTAAAATCTCATTTACTGAGCGGGGAGGTCACGAGCACAGATGCTATGCTAACCGCTTTTACGACATCTAACCCAAATATGTTATTAAATCGCTTTTACTCGCATCTAACTTCGTTTCTCTGCAGATAAACAGAATGAAATAAACAGATACAGTGCTGAAAGCTCACCCTTAAGTGTCTAAGCATGATGAATTTCTCCTTTAGACGTGAACGCGAAGGAAGAAGCAGCAGCAGCACAAGGGCACGGGAATGACGTCACTTCTTCTTCTGCTTGCCGCTGAGGCGGATTGAGTGCGGAGACGCGCGTTACTGCCACCTGCTGGAAAGAGAGAGAGGGAGAGAGAGGGAGAGAGAGGGAGAGAGAGAGAGAGAGAGAGGGAGAGAGAGAGAGAACTCTGTAAAAATATATTACATGTGCACAGACACACAACAAATAACGCATGCAGGGCAGAATTAGGCAAATATCCACTAATCATAAAAATACAAAAAAGAGCAATCAAATTCTGGAAACATCTGAAACTCAGTGACCCCCGCTCATATCATTATAAAGCCCTGAAATACCAAGAGATGAGCAAAGAAACCAATCCCCTCTCTCATCTGATCCAGAACTTCAGTCCTGATGTTTCACTAACATCTACTGACAATCATCACACTGAAGATCTGAATCATAACAATACTGACAAAATTAAATTAAATCTAATTACAGCACAAATGAAAGAAAATTACATTAGTCATTGGAAACATCAAACACAACAACAAAGTAAAATGAAATGTTATTTGGCCCTCAATAGAGAATATTGTATGGCAGACTATCTGTACACAGTGTCAGATAAAAACTGAGAGTTGATGAGATACAGACTCAGTGGACACAAGCTGACTATAGAGAGAGGGCAGACACAGAAAAACATGGCTGCCACAGGACGAGAGGTTGTGTCAACACTGAGATCTGAACCAGAGAGACAGAACTGCAGAACAGAATGCACAAAATATACAGACATTAGACAGTGTTTTATGAAAAATAAAGTGCATCCAGCAGAAACTCTATCAAGATGAGAGCCATTATCTGTTAGGAGAACACAAGGACTGCTGTGTGTTAGCAGCACAATATGTGTCTGCCTGTCATAATGTCCTGATCTGATGTTTCACACGTAGATAAATTGATGCTCATTTTATATCACACTGCTCTTATATTACTGTCACTGTATTATTTTACTTGAATGTATATTTTGCTTTTATTCTTTAAATTTTTATTCTATTTAATTCATAGATAAATGTTACTTTTATTTTAACTTTTCTTTGTACATAATTTGCACTATTTGTATGCAGCCCAGCTGCAATTGGGTTAACAATACAATTGTACAATTTTTGTCATGCCAATAAAAGCACACTTAAATTGAAATTGAATTGAGGAGGAGAGAGAGGGAGAGAGAGAGAGAGAGAGGAGAGAGAGAGAGAGAGAGAGAGAGAGAGAGAGAGAGAGAGAGAGAGAGAGAATGAGGGAGAGAGAGAGAGAGAGGGAGAGAGGGAGAGAGAGAGAGAGAGAGAGAGAGAGAGAAAGAGAGAGGGAGAGAGAGAGAGAGAGAGAGAGAGAGAGTCCTTTTGTAATATTTATATAAACACTACAATTAAAATAACTTTGCAAAGTGACATAAATGTTAACTATCCTGTCTATTACTCTCACCAGTGTTGGGTTATCTACATCAAACAAGTAATTACATTTAATTATAAGCATAGATTATTGTATTACATTTAATATACTCAACTATGTCTTTACTACTCCCACAAACATAATGTGCAACAAATGGTTTCTTCCAGCACTGTTTAATGGTGCTCAAAACATACTTAGTTTATACAATTTATTCTTTATTCACGAGTAACTTTCTAAAGTTGTATTAATTTGTGTTTTTCTATAACAAACACTATTGAAATCGAAATTACAAAATTCCTTTATATGGTGTTTCGGGTCTTGTTTGACTAGGATTTAATGTTGTTCTGTTGGTTGTACTGTTTCTTTAGCATGGCAGAAAGTTGGGAGCGCATTTTGTTCTTAAAAATTTAAGAAACAACTGTTGGTATCACAGAGGATTGGACTACTAAAACATAAAATTATCCAAAGGTTTTGGAAATATCTAGTGTGTGTGAGCTGTGTTGTAAAGTATTAAAAGCACCACAGTACAATCTAAGTGCTCATGCTTTTATTATTTCACAACTTTAAAACAACGGACAGAATTATGACCCAACACAGGACATCTACAGAAACAAGCTTAACAGAGACTCAGCTTTTTCAAGTATACGATACGTATAACAAGATGCTTTAATAAACTCAATACACGAATACACGTTTGCTTTAATCATTTCCAGATGCTTAAAGTTCAAGGCTTTAGAAGAATACATTCACACAATCTTTGCTGATAAGCATGAGCCAAACTGTACAAACAAAAAACAGGCATCATTATGAAATCTCTGCTTCAAATCTAACTGTGGTGGAGTTTACCACACCAATAAATCTCAGACAGTCAAGTTATATATTCTGCATAAAAGACGAAGCCTATTAGTTTAAGACCAATCAGATATTTAAAAACATTGTGACATTGATATTTTCAAATAAGCACTTTTTTTTCTTCCCATTAGCGTAATGTGAAATAATTGTTATATGTAATTCAAATTGTCAAGTATTCATATGTCTTTGCAGTATATTTGTTTTGAGCTGACTTTAACTTAAAAAAAAAAAGAATTACAGAGTCTGTAATTACAATAAATACAGCCATGGGAATCTAATGTAAGTCATCAATAAAAATAATTATTATTACTTATTGTTAAACAACACTTGGAGAAAAGAATGTGCTTAATTGAAATAAGCTTCATTTTCTTTATGCAAAATAAAATGGAATGAAATATTAGCATGTTATTTATAGATGCACCCAACTGTACATAACTCTAACCCCATCACAACTGTATTCATCACAAAATGAAGACACTGCTGCAGATCTGCTTAAGTTTTCACGATAAAACTTTGGTGCGAGCGGAAGAATTAAACACTTAAAACACATCAACTAAAACACCAGTGCATAAACAAAACATTTGCAAACAGTCCCTTCAGCCGCCGGTGTGTTGACACAGGAGCATCTGCCTGCGTGAGATATGAAAGATGAGTCAAACTGTACCTGTGTGACTCACGCTTGTATATCTCACATCAGTGTGAAGGTGTAGACCGACACGTGTTAATTGGGAATGTCGGCGTTGTTGTTGCGGTTGCCGTATTTATGGTGGATGATGAGTAAAACCACTCCCAGGAAGAAACACACCGAGCCCACTGTGATGTAAGCGATGCCCAGGAAAGGGTTCTTTCCCCCCATCCAGGAAATGGTGCTGAGGATCATACGCTTGCGGCCATCGAAACTGCGCACCGGGTAATCTGGGTTCACGTGATTAAAGAAATCTAGAGATACAGCTGTAGTTTACTGGTAAACATACTTTACTAATAAAACTTTTACTAACACATATGATAAATATTTTATTTGTACACATTTAGAGCATTATTCTGAAGGATACTGTAGGTCACCTCCAGGCTGTAGTTTCCTGATGGTAAAGTCGGGGTCATGTTGTCCTTCTTCTTCTGAATGATGCGGTAGAGTTTTCTAAAGGTCGGGAGAGCAGCAGTTCTCATCCACACAATGAAATCCTCATTGATGAAACCATTGTTGTCAAGATCACTGGGGTCCAGCTCGTAAACCGGCTTACGCCAGTTCACTGGTTTGCTAGTATCTGTTATGATAACCCTGGTTAGATCATCCTCAAATAGTCAAGAAACACTAAATGGCAAAACTAGAAAATACTAAAATAGTTGTAAGGTGGCTCATTCTGAACATATGTGAACCTGTCTGTGAAAACCTGACCAAAGTCTCAAAATCAAATTATGAAATAAAAAGCTGATATATATATATATCAGGGTTATGTTTTTACAGAATGATGTTTACATTATGTAGGATGATCAAAAAAAATGACTAAATTTACAGGCATGATCACATATTGATTAAGTCTGCTTAAGAATTTCATTAAGAACACCTTACTATTGATTTTGTTTATTAGGAACATTATTAACTCACATTCTAAAAATTCTGACCAAACTATTTCACAGATGATAAATTCATATCCACAATCCACCTATACAAAGCAAGGACCTCTTGACGCATCACATTAAACCTGGTGTACCACAGGGCTTTGTACTGAGTCCGCTGTTATACACCTGGCTGACTCATGACACATTGCAAAACACCAGCGTAACAGCATCATTACATTCCTTTTGTAGATGATGTAATGATGCTGCTCAAAATGTTGCGTCATCAATAGTTTAGTAGTATACACAAATAAATGTTGACAAATAAGCAGTACGGCAGAGCACTGCGTCTTTTTCGTCACTATAATATTAGCCACATGACCCTTGTAGATCGATAGAGTTTGTCCATCTATGTCTCTCCATCACTTGGCTAAATTTTATTTACCTTGGAACACAACAGAGAGGTTGTTGTTGATTCCTCCTGGGTTTCTAAACTTGACATGCTTGTCAGTCCACCAAGCAATGCCTGTCTTAACCAGATGAACAGGCATTCGGCTTCCATTGGGATGGATATAAAACAGCTCCAAAGTATCTACAAACACAAAACAAATCTAAGCAAAATCTGAACACAAGTTCACAGAAGACATGGTCTTACATATTTGTGTTACCGTTAAAGAGACTGTTAGCAATAGCACCACATGGAGCAATCGGCTTCTTGTCACTCGTCCTATAGGGCTCACACTCTTTACTTGGGTTCTGTAAAATATAAAAATGGTCTTGAACTCATGACATAATGACATCATTTATCAACATTTTAACTTGTTAAAACCAACTTGATAAACCCACTCTTAAATACATTTATCTAAATACAAATTTAGATACGTTTTAAACCTTTGTTGGAACAGACTGGCAATCTGGCTTCCATTTACAATTGCTTTTACTAACCTATTTTAATGACATCCTTCCGATACAACCTTGTTCGATATCAGAACTTTGATGTAAAAAGTTCTCTTTGTACAAAACATAAAGCAGATCTCCACCATAGAGCCATAAAACGATTTTCAAATGCTTAAACTAGAAGCACTTACCAGTAAAGAGCTTTTGTCCCCATTCAGTTGGCTGTCATCCCTTGATTTGACATAACGTCTATGGTTTTGATAAAAGTTGGACAGGCCATAGTACATGAAAACATTGCTCTGAAACACAAAATAAGTATATAACATTATGTCCTGCAGCTATACTAGTGACTCTATATAGATCTGCAGCTTCTGCATTTGCATAAAATGAACATTACAGCAGTTTATTCATGATTGATCCGAAATCTATTCACTTATAAGCGGGAAACAACTTCAACCTGTACAGACGGGATCAATAAATACCTTTTAAAATGCTACTGCATTATATATGAGTGCTAAGGCCATTTAAACACAATTTATTCGTTCAATAAGTTCCCTCTAAAAGGGATCACAGACCTAGTAACAATCCCAACTAAATGTGCCTAAATGTGTCTAAAAACAAACCAAATTTTCTGAAATAGAATAGACAGTAGACAGAAGAGACATCATACATAACACGATCCAATAACAAAACAATAAGAAAAAGTCATTCTGTTAATTTAATGGGTTGTACTGTTGTAACAACACATTTATCCTTCACAACCCATCACTTCTATACTTTTTTATATCGTTGAAATCATTGGTGTATTTTGAATGTGTTGTCGGATGAACAATCAATACAAAACAGTACAAAACACTGAACAGACTGTTCCTCACATCCTTACTTAAATTTACATTCACCAACACCAACCCTGACTCAAGTCTGTCGCATAGAAGTCAAAAAACATGTTATTTATTTTCCAAATAAGAAAAAAAAGAAAAACAAACTGTACAGCCAAGATTGCTGAACTTACTACACAAGATGATATACTGTCTGGTATTTGACTAAAAACAAAAAGAGCTTTCGAGGATGAAGTTTGGACACATGAACGGAAACATGTACCTCAAACACATACAAGGGAAAATACACAGACCACAAACAAGTAGAAGCACATGTACACTAAAGAAGAGGATTAGAGCCACATTAAAAATAAGAAAAGACAATGAGATTAAGTCAGAATATGTAGAGCATAATGTTAAAAGTATAAAGTTAAAATTACAAGAACACAGTCGAAGCAATACGAGATAAACTTAATATGAAAATGTAATATTTTGAGAATAATGTCATAAATGTATGCGGATGTGTTTGCAGTGATGTAAGGAACAGATCTGAAAAACACATAATAAATAGTACATACTATTTATTGTTGTGTTGCTATGGATTTCTTCTCACAATTTTAACATCAAAATTAGGGCTGCACAATATATCGAAATATCGCAAATGTGCATGGTTTCATCGCAATGGTTCGCAATAAATGAGTGATTTGATTTTAATACTTCAAAAAGTAATGTATGGTCAAAGTTTTAGGCCGAAACAGATTTTATAGTATCTAGCACATGCGTGTTGGTTGGGATATGAGTGCGTGTGCACAACAGTGTGCCGTGCGCATGCTCTGACATAAGACAGACAACAAGCCGCAAAGCTTTCATAGCCAGCTGATGCTTTCTTTTCCATGAAATATGAAACATATGTTAGTTAAATAACATTTGAAAATATATTTTAATATAATTTAAATTGGTTTAAGAAAAAATAAATATTTGAATGTAAGTATCGAATATCGCATTATTTAGCATGCTATCGCATTTTGCTTCAATATCGTGCAGCCCTAATCAAAACATTATGACTTCAATCTCGTAATCTTATTTAACATAAAAATATAATTTTATATAAATATTTACTTGAATTTTAAATCCATTTGTGTTAACACTTTTTGACACAATTCCCTGCTAATTTCTGAGCTGGCACAACAGTAACAAATTAATTAAATTACAAATAAGTTACTGATTACATTTAAAGCAGTAGAAGTTTTACATTCAATCACAATTAATTAGACTGCGTTGTCTAATTAAATGTGATTGAATGTAAAACTTCTGCAGCAATTTGGTCTGATCGTTCTTAAAATAAAATCCTGAGAAAGTCTGAGACCAGGACAAGGCCAAGTACAAATGCAGTCAAGACATTCAGAAAATGATCTTAAGACTGGTCTCCAGTAGTACTACAACACTGGGATAAAGAAAAAACGAAGAAAAATCAGCCAATCGGAGCTCAGAATAGATGTGAACTCCTTCAATGCTGTTTAAAAAGACATTTCTGTACATTTTAGACAAGAAGTGAAACACTGATGATGATCATATGTAACAGTTTTGATTGTTATTCATCACAGCATAATTACATTTGTGTTACGTCACAGTTTTGATGAGTTTACTGTCATTTTAAAATGTGGGTAAATGCAAATTAGGATGCAAATCCTACACTTTTGACCAGCAGTGTACATGAGAATGAAGGGGAAGTATATACCTCGAAGGGTTGATCCAGGGTGAAGGGTACAGAGCATGTACAGACACTGGTGGTGTTCCAGTTGTAGTTCTGCGAGCAGTTGAAACACGGGCTGGACATGTCAACACCAGTGTAATCAATCTACAACAAAAATCACAAAACAAATACGTGTTAACGTCAATTCAATCTATATCCATTACGCAAAGGTTCAATTCAGGCGCGCGTGCACGATAATCACCTCAAACTCTTTGATGTTGTTAGAAGTGACGAAGAGTCCGATGCCGATGGGGATGAAAACGAGTCCGATCATGAAGAAAGCTGGCAGCACGGTGCCCGCGGTCAGGATGGGCTGCCAGGCGGGTAACCGCTGCTGTTTAAACGCGGTGTTGTCCGGTTTCTTGCTTTTGACGGCGCCTGGGCCTCCGGATCCCACCGAACCAGGATGATGACCGTCTTCATCCTTCGCGTTATAGCTGGACGCCATCATCGCTCTGTAATCCCGACGAGCGGCACGCGAAAGGAACGGCAAATGATCACTTTAAACGTGTTGTATATTTCGACTCTTCTTTGTTTTATATCGCTTATTCCATTGGCGTGTGTTGTAAAGCTTGACGCAAGCGTCGGTAACAGAAACAGCAAATATTTCCGTAACACGAACGCTCACGAGAGAAGACGGTAAACACGGAAGCGCAACAGCCAACAGGATGAACGTGACGTCATGACGTTGGTTGACGTAGGACGTTTTAAAGAAAGTCTCCGCGCTCGTTTCAGTCATCAGAACTCGAATCAGTCGCTCCATGATTTTGCGAAGTAAGTTTTTTTTTTGTTTGTTATTTTTGTTATATGTTTGCTGCAAAAATTGTGGAAAAAGTTTTACTGAATTGGCAAGTACTGTTTTCTTCTTTTAAATAAGTAAATGTAAAACATAATTTAATCACTTTCTATGATTAAACGGTATACCACATATATTAAATATACATTTATTACTTTAATTACAAAAAAACAATGAAATTCAGTAACCAATGCATTCATTGCAAACAACGCACAAAATGCGAATAATTCACCATATTACCAGGATGCCAAAATGTATCATTACAAATTATGTTGCAAACACTTTCCTTCCACTTTCATGTAAAAAGGGAACAAAATCGGTACTCATATTGGCCATGCTAACTTTTTTTGTGTGTGTGTTTATTTATTTTTTTATTGAAGAACATTAAATATTATTACAGAATTACAGGCAACAAAAAACAGAAGCTCCAAAATTGGTAAGAATAAAATAAAAGTAAAAAAAATAAAATAAAATAAAATAAAATAAAAAGACATTCACAAGACGCCATATACAGATTCGTAATATCTTACAATAGATTTAGCTTTGACATTTTTCACAACTTTAAGAGACTTCATAATAAAAATAAATTCGTTAAAGAAACCCTTATATAAAGGAGGAGATTTTGATAAAAGACACTTATGAATGAAAAATTTACCATCAGGATGATAAAATTTACAAAATCTTGAACATTTTTATCATCATTTTAACAAAGTAACAAATAATTTATTTTACATTCAAAGTTACCATTAGATTAATTTTAACAGAAAAAACAGAAAAACAATCTTTCCAAAAATTGTAAACTCTGGCAATCAACAAACAAATGACATAAAGTCTCCTCGCAACTGGTACAAAAAGAACATTCTTTCCCAATATCCATAAAGTTAGAGAGCCACATATTAGTTGGATATATTTTGTGTAAAATCTTCAGGTAAATTTCTCGTACTTTATTTAAAATACAAAATTTGTAAGGTAGCAGCCATGCCTTCCTCCAATTAACATCTCTTAAGATGGAATTCCAATAAAATTTCCCGCTTGGAATAACTCCCTTTTTCATTTTTACCATTTATAAACAAATTACAGTCTTTATTATCAACTTCATAATAAGTCAGATGGCTGCACATTAACCTAACAAGACCAGAGGGCCTGAATAGCCCTGAACACTGCAGAAAAATCTTGGACATGCTAACTTTGAAGCAGAGGCTTTGACTGATTGCGCAATGTGATGACGTCAAATGGTGAGTCTTGACCAAAATGCAGCAGAAATCTGCAGCCAATTTTTTAAAAATGTTTTTGCACGTTTGGAGTTTGCTTTGGAAATTCCATAATCAACCCGACATAAAATGTGCCACATAATTGTTTCTTAAACTCATTTTGTGTAAAAAAAACACTTTTACAGGTTGCTGTATTTGCGGGTTGTTAATTAATATCTATAGTCTTGGTTTGAACTCCACTTGAACTCAAATGCAGGTTATTTCTCATTTACTGAACATAATGTTTACTCACCTGTGCACGTGAGATTGAATCAGCATTAATTACACTAATTAAATACTAAGAAAAATACAATGATGTTTACTCACAATGTACTTTAGAAGTGAGATAATATTTAATAATCCTTTAAATGTGCTTAATATACTGCACGTGAAGATTAAGGTACTAAAAGGTACAGTATCTGCCACAATGACAAATACATTTGCTGCCATAACAAACAACCAAACGTATTTTTGTTTTAATTGTTGTGATTTTACAGGATAGTATACTGATGATGGCATAAGGGTTTTGCTGTGTTACTAAATTCGTGCTATGATTTCATACATATGTGATGGTAATACTATGGTATTTTCTTTGAAGTACAGTATGATGTAAATACATGAATGGTTCTATATGATCAATTCACCATACCGCTTATATAATGTCTTTATTGAGTCAGAAGCTTTATTGTTGTTTTAGGAGTCCATATTTAATTTCTATTGTAGGTGAACATATTCATTTAAAAAACAACCTCTGACTCAACAGGACACAAGGCAAATGATAGTAATAATTGAATTTTGATTTTGAATTTAATATGTGGCTTATTTTGTATGATTCTTTAATTTAGTATATAATCATGATTTGTGCATGTGACATGTTTTGTGTAAAGTTAAAGTGACAGTTTACCCAAAATTAAACATTTTTCATCATTTATTCACCCTCATATCATTTCAGACCAGTATGACTTTCTTTCTTCTGTAGAGCACAAAAGAAGATATTTTTTAAGAATGTTGATAATCAAACAACAGGTTTATAACCACTTGAGGGTGAATACATGATGATGCTAAAAGTGATTACCCCTGATTAGTTGTTAACGACACATGCTCAGATACCAACTTTTAAGCATATAAAACACAACATCAGTGACTATTAACAAACAGTTTTATAAAAAATAAGCATTACGCAACAAGTAACAAAGTAAACAACAACAATATTAGAATAAACAGTGAACTGCATAATTTGTTTGCTGGGAAGTGACAGCCCTGTCGACATCTCACGATCACAGTTAAAACAACACAATACAGTAATACACAATCACAACATCACGTTACATCACATGTCCATGTGTACGGTGATATCAACTACTCATTGAGAATGTACGGCAGGTGGTAGCCAAAAACATACTGTACATTTTCACACTTTTGAGTTTCACACTCATCTGTGTAACTGTATTTTGCAACATTTAAAGAAGCCATCAAAGTGCGTTCATTTTATGTAGAAATTTTATTTGTTCATTCTTTTCAGCTCTTCCCTCCACCCTGACTGGGTTGGTTCTCTGCATGTGTTTCCGTTTTACCAACAGTGCCGATGCCCAGAGCTCCAAGTACTGCTTTACCAGTTTTCATCCCTCGAGACATGGGAATACGAGTGAATCCTGATCGCGCAGAAGGGACGTCTGGCACAGGCTGCTGTTGAATTACAGATAAAAAAGATTAGTGTTAAAAAAGTTAACTACATTTTTATATCAATAACGCATCACAAATTCACCATCTGTCTTATTTCTTTCACGATGTGGCCATCAGGACATGCTCTTGGATCAACTACTTTAACAAATAATTTCTAACATATGAAAAGTCTAATCACAACTAATCACAAGACACGCAAGAACCAATAAGTTTGAAAGATTTCGTTAATAAAGCTTAGTTAGCTCAAAATCTTCCATAAAATTAAATAACATAACAAGTTTATATGAGGTACTTACTACAGAGAGTGTCGGTTTTGCTGGTGCTTTTGTGACCTGTGTAATGGTAATGCTGCTCGTAAGTTTGGATACAGATTTGCTGACAGTAACACTATGTACTGAGCGCAGTCCTGAAGATGCTTCCTTACTCTCTGATGTTACAGGCACAGATTTGGCCATGACGACTGAGCTGTGGTTTTCAGTGAGCTTCTTCAACTGCGATCCTAAGTGAACATGAATCTTACTGTCCTCGTGTGAGCTACACTTCTTGATTGGTGTGGGGACCATTCGTTTTTCAGGTGTCACTTTAAATACAGCTCTGCCTGTTATCATGTCAAGGGGTTCAGGGGAGGTGCTGTTGGATGACATAGGTATGGGTGATAAAGATCTGTTCATTGAGGGAGAGCTTAGAATCCCTGGACTCTTTAGTCTTGAGATGGTGGCGATGGTCACTGGGGATCTGGCTCTCTCTGGATCCTTTGGCTCTTTGGTTCTGTCATTTGTAGGAATGATCTGCGGTTTCTGAATTAGCTGTGCAGCAGTAGCTCTTTTTACCAAGTCGTCGGAAGAGGAGGTGCTACTTTGTAGGGTTGACTCAATGTTTGGAAGGTCTAGGACCACTTGGTCATGTAATGGCTGACTGTGGATTTTGGACATGTTGACTTCGGAAGGACTTGCAGACTGCTCGCTGGTATCCAAAGACATTTCAGAAACGCTGCTGTCTTTTTTCTTCATCCAAGGAATCCAGGATTTTTTCACTGTAGAGTCAGTTGGCGGATAGAGTTCACGCACCGTCGGCCTCTGAGGTAGCTTCCTCAAGCTCCTCTGTTGAAGGGTATTCATGATACGATTCTCTTCTTGAACAGACTTTTTGATGAACGCGGCAGGGGAGTCATTCTCAGCTGTCCTATTTTCCATCAAATCTGTCTGAACTCCGGTAGACATCGTTGGAACTTCCATCATTCTGCTTCCTTTGGTGCAGGGTCGCAGGGTGCGGCTGTTGCGCTTGGTGTGCTCAAGTTCTTTGGTGAGGTTTAGGACTTCATTGCTTATGCTCTTCTTTTTGTCCTCCTCTTCCAGAAACCTTTGTTGCAGCATAGAGTAATCCACCTGTAGCTGGGAAAGCTTGTCTTCGTTGTTCATGAGCTCATGAATCTTCTCCTTCAGGGCTTGCACATTTGCTTGAAGTTCTCTAGTTTTGGCCTCCTCCATCATGAACCGATGTCGCAGTTCATCCTCCTGACAACCTGCCACACCCCGTTCTCCAGCTGACCTCAACTCAATTATACTTCTTACTTGTTGCGTCTTTTCCAATGTTTTACATTCCTCTTCTGATATGATCAAGTCTCCATCAAAAGCTTCAAGGTAATGGAGGCGTTTTTTCATCCTTTCAATCTCCAAGTTCAATTCCTGAACCTTATTTTCATCTTGTCCAAATATATGCGGGACACTCTGAAGTCCCACTTGTTTAGTATAATCCATTTCTTCATCAGTAGTGTGCTTGGTGCACCGACACTTCTCCTCTGCCTTGGTAAGCCTGTCCTTCATCTCATCTTTCTCCTTGACAAGGCCAGCTATCTTTAACTCCATCTCTGATTTTAATTTCAGGCGTTTCTTGCTCTCTTCGATTAGCCTCTCAGTGACCTCCATCACTTTCTCCTGCTCCGCCTTATACAGTTTGTTCAGTTCCTCTTTCTTCTTTTCCTCGCATCGAATTCTGTCTGCCATGTTTTTATGTTCATTAACCATGATTACAGTGACCGACTTGAGTTTCATGAGATCTTCTTTTAAATCCAGTTCATCTTTTTCCAGTTTTAGTTCAGATGACTCAAGCTCCTTCATGCGGATTTTAAGACTCACTAATTCGTCTGTCAGGTCTTTTGTCAGGCTTTTCTCTTTTTCTAAATCTGACTGCAGCTGGGTGTATTCCGTCCTGCTCGTATTGAAGGTCAACTCTAGTTTTTCCAACTGTGTCATTCTCTCTTGCAGTCTTTCAATGTCCAGTCTCAGCTCCTTATTATGCGTCTCCTCAAAATGAAGTTTCTTCTTTAACTCGTTGCACTTGTTCTCCGTTTTGGTGAGCTCTTCATCCTTTTCCTCCATTTCAAGAATGCGCTTACGCAACGTCTCAAGTTCAGCCATCACATTTGAGTCACTACAATTGCCATTTCCGATTTTGTCCCTTAACTCCTGGAGCTCCTCTGCTGATCTCTGAAGAACCTTATTGGTTTCTTTAAGCTCCTTGCATTTGCAGGCCAATTCCATTTGTTTCTGGGCTAGCTGCTGATTTTGAGATTCCTGAAAGGACAATTTTGCCAACATTTCTTCTTGTTCTTTTGCAAACTTAGTGATTCTTAGCTGTAGCTCAACCTCAAGATCCAGGATCTTCTTGCAGTCCTCCTTTGTTTTTCTCTCTGCTTCGTCGAGTTTTTGCTCCTGTTCCTGGAGCTTCTGAAAGAGGTCTTGTAATTTGCATCTCTGTTTGTCAATCTTCTCCAAGTGAAGTTCTCGTTCGTCGACCATCATCAGCGCAAAAGATTTAAGTTTAACCAGCTCTCCAGATGTTCTTCGCAGGCGTTTAGAAAAGTCTTTTTCCTTCCGTATTTGGTAAGCTTTCTCTTGTTTCAGCAATCGCTTTAACCTTGTAAAGAGAAATGTCTCATTATATGTTTTGCTGGCAATGTCATTCATAAACAAACACATCATAGTAATGGCTTCAAAAGGTTTGACTTTATTTACCTTCCTTTCAAACCTGAATAAGCTAAAGTACAACAAAAGCGTTCTGACTGCTCCAACGCCTCGCTGCTGTCACACCGACCATAATGTAAATGTACATGAATGTTTAACTAAGAATCCACACCTGGCTCCTGTCCACCTACACTGTTTAGCACAGTGTCTTTTCATGACAGCCTTTCTACATGGCTTTGCTTGTACTTTTTTTGAATTTACTTTTTATGTCCCACTTCCAATAAACTTGAGTTTGGAATATTTAAAAGTAGATGATTTACAGTAGAGCCAATGTACATAACTTTTACTAATACTAACAGAGAGACTACAGGAAAAAAAGAAAACAAAAGACTAGAAAATCGAGTTGAACTGAGCAAACTGCAATAGTATTGTCAAATATATTAAACAATTGGATATGGCCCAAACAGTGTGAATTATCCATATAAAATATTTTTGGTGTAATGTTTATATAGTTTGCTATGGATAAGTAACATCATTTGCTTGGCAAATTGGACTTGTATTTTTTATATATATATTATGCATGTATATTTCTATGTATATTTTATGCTGTTTTACATTATATCATCATACGGTCCTCCCTCACCTCTCTCGTTCTTGCTCCAGTAAGTTGGTAAAGTCATCACTCTTGTTCATATAGTCCACATGTTTGCGTTTCTCCGTCTCCAGCTCATAGACGGTGTGCCGGTGGCTTTTTTCTGCCAGCAACAGCTGTTCCAGCATGCGCCGGTACGACTCCTTGTGTTTATCTCGTAATGTATCCAGCTGAGGCACAGAGAGAGTAAACCATAGCGTTTTATAAAAGCATACATACAGTGTG
This sequence comes from Beaufortia kweichowensis, assembly GCA_019155185.1. NCBI lineage: Eukaryota > Metazoa > Chordata > Actinopteri > Cypriniformes > Gastromyzontidae > Beaufortia > Beaufortia kweichowensis. The sequence goes on along the minus strand of CM032805.1, from coordinate 1,875,068 downwards.
TGTACTGGGAATCTGTTGTGTGTGCGTACCTCAGCCATTGGCTTCTCATACACACTGTGGTTGTGTGTGGGGTTACTGCCGAGCACGGCGTCTCTCTGCAGGGCCCGCAGGGGTCTGATCGGCCCCGCCGAGCCATAACGTGACTCCAGTATCTCCGGTCGACTCAATATCTCGGATCGCAGGAGACGAATCACGTCTTCTCTTGCCTGGGCGAGGAGTATAGAGAATAATAAAAAAACTGGGAGGTTTGAATAGTGAAATTTTTTGATGTTTTTTGTAAGGTATGTTTGTAAACACTACTTAATTACACTAATTAAACTAAGGCCTAGTCCTGGATATTAGTCCCGCCCTAATATCTCAAACATAATCAATTGTTATTTTGAACACCAGATGGCGCCAAAAACTAAATCACGCCAGATCTCAAAATCTCTGCTGGCATTTGTGACTAAAAACTGAAAGATTCTTTAATTGCAATGGAAGTCACAAAGAAATGTTTGGCGTTAAGTTAAAAAAAATATTTAATATTTCAAAAATATAGTCTGTCCTAAATTGTTTCTTACTGAAGTCATCATTACTATATAATCGTAATTTTATATTTCAAATCTTTCCTGCACCTGAATCTCTCCTTCCATGATCCCGAGCACTTTCATAAGGTCAGCTTTAGACAGATCCTTCAGTCCAAACGGTTCTCCGTCATTCTCTGTAGATTTATCATCATCATTGGGTCCATTCTTCTCTTCATCTTCTGTTGGTTTCACTTTGATACTCTTTTCAATGTCCATTATGTTTTCATCCTCTTCCTCTTTGATGTCATGTGTAGTTTGGTTGACGACCAGAGCGTCATTCACTGGGCTGTTTTCTGTACTGTCTTTAGATCTCATTTTGCTCCTGAAGGTTTAAAGCAAATGCAGGTCATTATTATGAGCTAATACGTATACATACAGATACATACAGGGCTATAAATCTGCCACACACGTCTCTGTTCTCATAAAAATACTGTATTTTGGTTGTTCCAGAATTAGTGTTACATTTGGCATCTCCAAGATTAACCTTTATTGAGGAAATAATAAAGTAATAGTCATAGCACAAACTACATTAAACTTTTACATAATAATGGTTTATGTATATTTTAAAGACAATTTAGAAATGATTGTGTTTTCGTCTCCTAATTCATACATTTAACTTGAAATTTCATTAAATATTTAAGTCTAATTTTTATATTTTGTGTTTGCTATATTAACAGTAGATATTCTATGTGCAATTGACCATATGCACAGAGCGCTCTTTCGAACATCCGCATCAAGATAAGCCAGCTCGTAAACTTGCGTTACGTGGTTAGTCGTTTGATCTTGTGGTATTTTTAAATCCGTGAGTTTGAGAATTTTGAGACTCTAGCAGTTTAATAGACACAACGTTTAATTTATTTTATTTGATCTTTACTTTTTATTTCATGAAAATAAAAAGATATGTACAACTTAAACTTATTATTAAAAAATTATTTGTCTTTTTTGGCCTTTCTACCTGAAATGTACCCCCGATTGTAGAATGACCTATATATAGGGATATATTGTGATGTGAAAAAAAGGATTAAAAATGATGTGGCTTATGTGCCAAAAAGCCAAGAAGGTGTCAGCTTTTTATTTTTGTAATTTATATAATATGAGAAATTATAATGTGTATATTATGTTTGTCTATGTGTGAAAATATCATATATGAGTGAAGACATTTTTATCCAGTCAAGTGGTGTGCATTACACAATGTCAATGAACATTTGGAGAAAAAAGTCATAATGTTATTAGGACTTTTTGATAGACTCTGTCCCAGGTATTGTTGTTTTTTAACCTGAGCTGTACATTCAGCTTTATGATTAAAATAAAGTGTAAAGACTAGTAATACTTTCAGATGAGCTTCCAAAAAGTACACTGACCAACCTGTGACTAGATATAGCAATAATTTGCTTTCATGTGTTTCATTGCAGATTATTACAGATAGCAGATTATTTAAAGCGTGTCTGACAGTTGCTTTGGCCATTTGTAGAATTTTTCCTGGGTGTTTTCTGGAATGCAGGGATGCATTCTGGAATGCATGACAAAAATGAAAACCAATAATCAGGATTTCAGTCGCTGAGCTGCTTGTAAGGCCACGACTAAACACAGCTAAAAAGGAAGTCTGATCTCAACAAATTCTTACAGGAATCAACAAACAAACAGTTTTCATGTCTGTTAATTATTTTCATTTGTGTTTATCAGAAGTTTCTGGCAATGATCTGGGCTCCTATTTTAGTCTGTTGGAGATAAGTAAAAGACACAACTGGTGCCAGCAGCTGTCTGAAGTCCACATTCCTGCGCTGCCACTGAAGAAATGAAAGATTTTACTGGACATGTCACATGACAGACTAAACGTGTCCAAATAAGGCCTAAAGCAGAGTCATGACATTTCATCATCTGCTTGATGGACACTTGTGACCAAAGTCTATTAACAGAAACTACATTAAGAGACAATAAAATAATTCACGTGTCTGCGAACCCTACTGTAACAAAAGAGAGGTTTTCATCATACTGATAGTTCAGATGTCAATAATTGCTGGTTTAAATACTGACTGAAAATGTCACATCCATAATGCTGAAATTGCTCAAATCGTCAAAGATCATATACAAAAAAACATACTTGAACCCTGAACCTGGAAAATTGGGGTGATTTGTTATGCATGTGGTGTACAACGTTGATTTTCGGACTGTTTCACTGACAGGTTAAAAACTGGAAAGCGAACATGGTTTTGATGGTAAATCACAATAAAAGATAAATAGCAAAATTAAACATTTTTATTAATATTCATTCCAAATTTTCTTGGTACTGCGGCGGTGATTGATGATTATTGGTAATAGATTTAAAAGACAATATTATGTTAAATCTGAATTTAAGGCAGGGCAGGCCTGAGGGGGAAAGAATATGATTTTTCTTTTATTTTGAGGTAACTTAAAATAATCTTGATATTTCCAAACCTAAATGTCATAATTCCCAAACCCGTTCATATCTCGTTCATATAATTTTCTATTCTGCAAACAGTTTCTATTACTGTATTGGATATTTCCCAGTTCATCTTACTGTATACAGTCATCGGCTACTATTTATATCGTGAATCCATAACTCACATGCAGGCATGTTGAAGCGGGACAGTTGTCATACTGATTACAGCGTGTAGTGCGACTGACCTTAAACTCGGATTCAATCCCACACAGATCATTCACATACTCGTAACTTTCAAATTAAAGAGAATTTGCCAAAGTAACATCCAATCAAACGACGCACAGCAAATGTAAATGATATTGACAGTTTTACGCTTTTGTAAAACGACTCGCCTGAACTCCTGAAGAGGTGGAATGGAGTATATCGTGAGTAAACCAAAACCAAGAGATGAGGGCGTCTCTGGTTACGTGACATCATTCGAAAGCTCTTTAAAAGGCCACTTCAAAGAGGTGAAGTTTAAGTGTGAAGTTCAGGTGCAAGTCATAACATTAATAGGAGCTGTGAATGGCAGACACGTGATAAAATACAGAAAAAGCTGTGTCCAAATGGTCATATTTTTTTTAAATATGTACTGATAAAGAACTTCGTTTAATGAGGTATAGTTGAAGTATAGGTGCAGCTATGTAGTAAAAATACAGACAGACATTGCAGGTGTATGACGTGACAATGCTAATGCTAATGCTCCAAAACATTTTCCAGGTAATGTAATATATTTATACTACAGATATCAAGCCAAAATCTCCAACATGTGATTCGACGTCATCTACCCGGCCACACAGACTGATGATGTCATAAGTTGTATTAAAGAGCAGTACCTGCATCAGAGGTCCAGGAACAGTCTAATACTTTAGCTATAGAGTAACAGCATCAGTAAACATCTCCAAACCATTACACGTCTGATGTTCAGATTGTTCTTTGTCTCAGTTCAGCTATCATATATATATATATATATATATATATATATATGCAGATAAGTGATTAATATGTAACACAAGGGAAGTCATCTAAAACTATTATTCTTGATGTGGAGACCTAAAACAAGCCTACAAACATGTTTCATACATGTGGTTCATAACATCAAAACCTGGAGTACACTGTAAATCAAGCAGGATAAAGCGTCTGCCAAATCCATACATGTAAATAACATCTCAGTGAAATTTTTTTCATTGAACTTGTATCTTTTATAGTAGAGCAAAAGTGTTTTAGGAAAGCATTGGAAACCTTTCTGCAAAGGTTACATAAAAAGGTTAAAAAATAAATTCATAAACATCTCAAAATTAAATAGACCTCATAAAAATGAAATGTAATTATTATACACAAAAAGTATAAAAATGTTAAAACACAGATTGTCTGAATCAACCTTTTTCTTCTGCGGCACAGTTTTGTGCAACACTGCAATGCTACAAATAACATACTGTATGATTAATACAGAGTGGTTGGAAACAATGCTCCAATATGCCTAAAATCTAGTGTCACACCACAAGAATCGAGGAGCAAGATGCAGATCCTTCAGTAAAAACACAGAAACTTCATTAAAAAAAGAATAATAATGTGAATGAGATGCACTTACCCTGCAGCAGAAGTAATCTTCAAGCAAGTGCTCCTGGTGAGACAGTCTCCAGGAGGTTTTTCTCACTGTCACCCTTTCAAAGTGAGTCCATTATCTCCAAACACAAGTGTCCCTTGGACTCTGTAAGGTAGTGCTATACTGAGCGGCAGGTGTGCCGAACCGCTGAGCGAGCCGTTACCGAAGTGTCTGAGTCATGAATACTGATAGTGAAGAGCAGAGAATAACCGGTGTGTTTCTCTATCAGTGATATCAGCATGTGTGTGTACTGCTGAGTTATATTTATCCTCTCGGCTTGTTCAGTTGTGCCGTCAGGGTGTGAGAGAGTCTGAGGTGACAGCTGAACCTTCCCATTCTCCCATTAGAGAAAGTTCAGACCCGTTGCTCCAAGACCGGATTCACAAGAATGTTCTTAAAATACTGTATGTTATAAGAAGTTATTCCCTTAAGAATAAAACGACAGACTTCGACATTGTTTACACTAGTCTGCTCATGAGGTAACAATAAATGTATATATACACCTTTGGAATAGGAATAATAAGATATATCCAACCTGATCTCACATAAAACTTACAATGTGAATCTTACAAAAACATGATTATTAGAAAAAGTTACAATGAGGTTCTGCCCCTAACAGAAATGTATGAATGAGATTGAAGGTATAAATTAGCCACCTCATAAAATATGTCATGATTGTTTTGGATATATAAAAGCACCTCATGTTTGAAATTACTTTAACTCTCACATAACACTGGGGATTTTTTTGCATGTAGTTGCATGACAATTAATTTATTATGGAAGAAAATAAATAAAAACACTCTTAACTTATCATTATACCAATATGAATGTAATCATCTTAGAGAACAGTCAAAAACAGTCAAAAGTGTGATTTTTGACACAACACAATGAACAAATGAATAAAACATCTTACCTTTGGAGATTTAAGACAACTCATTTTTTTCTTCTGATTATTCTTAAGAAATAATAACTTTTTAAAGAAGTTCCTTAAATTAGAATTGAAGAAAAAAATCAGACAGTTAAGAGGAATGTTTTGTGAAACCGGCCCCGTGAACTCTGATAACGAAACTAATTTGCAACTGATCTAATTTTACGTCGCCATCAAAATAACTTCATGTACAATTTTATATAACAGCCTGTATTTGACGTCACTTCACAATCTTGAATGCTTTCATGTTTATGGCTGTAATTACTTGTAAAGTTTACTAAGGGAAGATAAAAAAAACAGCTACAGTCGGAGTTTTTTATGTGTGAAGTCTTGTGCACGACAATAATATGCAAAAATACGCAAGTTATCATGTTCATGAAAGCTATTATTCCAGATAAGAGCAAATAAACCACACAAAAAAGAAAACATTTTTGTTGTGTGAATGTAACGTAAAAAAGGTAGTTTGAACTTCAAATGATGTATTTAGTGTTACTTCTGTCTTTTAATATAAAGACATAAAAGAAGTTTGAAAATATTCTTTTATTTCTAGTTATTAGGGATATTATTTTTATAGAATAATATGATGTATATTAGAATAAATATATGCTATAGTTTGCCTTTTTTGCGACATAATTTTGTCAATCAAGTTTCATTTTCTTCATTTTGTGTTATACTCCTTATGTTTGAATGGTTTAATTGAACCTCAGATTCTATTTTTGCCCCTCTGAACATGACGTTTGGTCACCAACATACACTTTTGCAATTAAATTTCCTGTATGACAGGGTTGTCATGTTTGGGTTTTATTTATTTGTAAATTGCTTTGGATTAAGGTTAAATGATAAACAGAAAGATGATTTCTGGATGTCTGGAACAATGTGAGGTGAGCCAATGAACAGATTTTTTATTTACGGGCAGTATTTTCATTTTTGAGCTGCATATGAAACCGTTTGGGTTGATGATTTCATCATGTTGGGCAAAATAAACATTTAGAATGTCATCTGTGTTAACCAGTGACTAGTTAGTTAAATCGGTCATTTTGTTTATAGTTTAGTGTATGCGGGCAGAATCAATCAGGATTGACATTTATTTATGATTTATTTTATATATCATGTAGATTATTATAACCCAATCATAACTTCAGATAAACTTTGAATTATTTCATTTACAGTACCAAAGATATATAATCAGAAATGAACAGTAACTTCTTCCTTAACAAAAGTTATTTACTTTAATTCACCCAGAAATACAGTACAACACATAACGATAAATAAAACAAAGGATCTGTGTACTGTACGTGTACAGTCTCAGATTGTTTTAGCAGTATAAAAGTCTGTGGTGATTGCACATGACCTATCTGATGTGTCCTGGTCTGTATTTGTCTCTGGTGTATTTGGCGCAGCTGGCGCAGCAGAAACTCGAATAATATGGATTGGAGCACAGGCGGGCGTACACGATCAGCTTACAGTTTGCCAGTTCAGGCTGATCCACGCAGTCCGGAGACAAGCCCTGACTCCCGTCAAAATCTAAACACATGGCGAGACAAATTTTGAAACATAAACACGATAATCAGATAAGCGTCAGATGATCTTGCTTTCTCTACAAACCTTGCTGAGGTGATTTGACCAGTCGTACTTCAGCCGTCGCGCTGACGGAGTACGTCCCGATGTATGCGTTGCAGGTGTACGTCCCCTCGTCCGTCGGCCGGATGTTATTTAGTACGAGCGCCCCGTCTGCGGACACGTGCGTGTGAACTCCATCCGGTCGTATGGGCACGCCGTTCCTGTTCATGTAGCAGAAACATAAACTCTGTTAAAGTCCTTTTCTCGCTTCTAATATAAACTATAAACTACGAACCGACCTCGACCAGCCAACTCGGGCGTTTTCTCCAGACACGACGCAGGGCAGTTGAGCGACGCCACCCAGAGCCACATGGACGTCAGTGGGTGCTTTAGTGATCTTCAGGTCTCCTAGATGATCAGGGAAATGGTTTTAGAAGAATATATTTTAAACATTGCGCACAAGCTGAATAAGAGAGAAACTGAACGTACCGAACACTTTGAGCTGGACCTGACGTTCTTCATTCCTGTGAGTGTCTGAAACTGTACAGGTATAAACCCCCGAATCTTCTGATGTCACCTGGTTAATAATCAGTGTGCCGTCTGAGTGTTGAGTGTGTCTACACAAAGACAGAAGATTTCCTTCATGACAAATATTAGACTTTATATACGGGCCATTCCAGCGATATGGATCTGACATATACAGTCAAAACTCAAAAATATAAATTTTCACAGAATGGATTTAATATCAATGTATTGAATTATATGTTTGTATTTTACGGAGTCCAGACATCTATACACAAGTTGTCTATTTTAAATAATGTAAATATACATGTGTTATGAATGTGACAAAAAAGAACACACGTTTTTGAGAGGAGTTAAAATCCACAAACCACAAGCAATAATACCCAACAAATGAAGAAGAGATTATAGTTATTTTATTAAAATTTTTATGTGTTCATTTATGAGGAATATGGACTGTTATGAATGTGACAATTCTGAAAACAGCACAGCAATCTTGATTTAAACACAAACAAATGCTTTAAAAACTTTGAGAGAGACCAGCAAATATTGACATCTGAACTATCAGTATGATGAAAAACTGGATTTGTCTTTCTTTTGATAATGACAGCAGTACCTGAGTGTGTTTAGTGGTTGTCCGGCTTTACTCCAGTGGATGGTGACCGTGTGGACGGCCCGGAGGCTGGTAACACCGTGCACTGCAGTTTAGCCGTCTGTCCTGCACGAGTTTCCACCAATGACGAATAGTCGATTGTGAACCTGAACCAATCAGACATACGCATTAAAAACATCTGTGCATATCTGTGCCAACAAGGCACATTTGCTCATACCTGGAGGATGAATGCGACGTGTATGATTGTGGAGAATCGGCTTCGCTTCCTGCGCCATTCTGGGACACTCCCGCATCTGAAAGTGAATGAAATGAATGAATAACAGAGTATAAATGGCTTGTAAGCAGGTAAATAATGTAAAAGCTTACCTGAGACAGACAGGTAGACGTAACGGTGGTCTCTCTCGCGGTCTCGTGTGGCCACACACAGGAGCCAGCCGGAGTCCTGTAACGTGACGGGACCAGCCAGCAGCGAGCCGTCCAGTTGCTGCCGATGCCTGATGTATAAATCACTCATCAAACAATCCGACTAAACAAAACACTTTCAATAAAAATAAAACTGCCGTCATTTACTCACCCTCATGTCGTTCCCAAACCTGTCTGTCTTTCTTCGTGGAAGAAGAAATTTTGAAGAATGGGGGATTGTCAACTTTTAAAAGGTGGACAATAAATAGTCCATATGACACACAGTATGTAAACATATATAAGTTTTAACGCAATTCCTGTCCCGCTTTGTAAAGCAAAATGTGATTGGTTGTAGGGAGAACGTAACACGATTGGTCGGTACTATAAGGCCATTGTCTGATTGGCTTGAGGAGACAGTGGGTGGAGTTCACCTATTTGTGGATTTCTACATGTCTTGACGTTAGAAAGGTTTCAAAATCCACAAATGCGTGCGGTGATTCTCAAATGCACAGAATGCGATATACAAATAATTGCCAGGCAGAGTTGTGTTTGTGACATTAAAAAAATGTTTTTTTTTTTACAAATCCCATTTTATGTATTTAGGACTTTTATTCTTTTTTTGTGAAACATCTAACATGCATTTGTGTATTTATTTGTCATTTCATATTTATTTTGTGAAACTCTCTAAATTAATTTGTGGATAATAGTATATTTATTAAGAAATAAGAAACAATTCTGACCCCATATGTAATAGTGGTTTCAATTAAAAACAATCTTACATATTGTGCCTTTAAGTTTGACTAATTTACTGTATTTTGTACCACATGTCTTCACCATATTTTGATGGTTTAATGAAAGCTCAGAGATAATTAAAAGCAAATATTGTAAAAACAGAACATCACTTTTGAATACTACTGTACAGTCAGTATTACAGCACTAATACAAATTTTATCTTCTGTATAATATATTATTATAATAAATCTGACTTATATGTAAATTTAGTTTTTTATTTGTAAAAATTGCTTTTTACTTAAGTTACATGATGAACAGAAAGATGATTTTAGGATGTCTGAAACAACACAAGGTGAGTAGATGAAAAGATGTAAAATAAAACAATTGACAGACAGTAATTTCATTTTTCAACAAAAATTAAACAATTTACAGTGTTTCATTTTTCATGAAAAACTGAAACAATTACAAGACAGTATTTTCATTTTTATGCAAAAAACGAAACAATTTACATCGTTTTCATTTTTTGGTGAAAAATGACACGATTAACAGACGGTGTTTTTATTTTTCAGCAAAACCGAAATATTTTGCTGAAAAAAGCACGGTTTTACAGGTAAAAGACTGCGGCACTTACCTGCTGGGGTCGACGAGAACACCATCTCGTCTCCACTCCACAACTACAGTGGAGGATGGTGATGGGGTCACCCTGCAGGGCAACACCACCCGCTGACCAACCAAACCCTCCACTGATGAGGGGTCAGACTTGTCTATACTCACACCTGCTGCTGTCCAGCTGGAGCAATGGAGGATGGACAGATACATGCATAAACAACAGAAAGAGAGAAAGAAGGAAAGAGAGAAAGACAACAATGATCACTTTATGCTTAAACTATTGGGAACAGCAAAACATGTGCAGTCACCACAGCAAGCATAAAGATCAGCCGTAACCCCTCGGCTACAGCTGGAACCCGAAAGAACCACACCAACCCCACAACACAACACAGATCATCGGACAGAGAACTAAATCTTTGACTGATTTTATTACATTTATGCTTTATTATATTTAGGACATGATGTTAGTAGTTTATACAACAACATTACGACTTCACTTGCTAAGAGCCCATTCACAGCAAGGACAATACCAATAACTATGAAGAAATAAACAAACATTTGTTATTAAGCAGGTACGTAAAGTAAATGTAGACAAAGGCACATGAGGAGGGATGTTACAATGCTGATCATTTCTCAAACATTTGGGATACACAAGTGAAGAAAATACAGTACTGTGCAAAAGTATAACATACGTTAGTATGTTTGCTCCCAAAAATTGTTTTAATCCAGTTATTTATGTCACACTTTTGCTGTAGTGTGTCAGTAGAAAATATCGAAATAATCTCATTTTATTTGAGTCTTTTTTGGGTAGAAATACTAACGTGTCTAAGACTTTTGTGTCTAAGATGGCACAGATGGCACTGCACTGGTGCTTTTTGGATATTGTAGTGCAATGATCTTACATACTGTGCTTTTCAACAGTTCAACAAATATTCTTTGTCCTAAAACAACTTCCTGAACATTAACCACCCCTAAAATATCATCTAAGCCTCCTCAGTCTAATCTCTGAATCTTACCCTGAAATCTGATGGTTGAAATGTTGTAATAAGACCAACAAGGATGTTGATTATAAAAAACATCCTGCTTTTTTTCTCATTCACACACATATGACTTGGAAAAGACACACAGTCATTCAGACATGATGGTGACACCACAGCAGAGATCTTTATTAGTGACGCTGAAATGAAATCATGTACAGATCTGGGACGGGGTAAAAATCAAACTAAACACAACACCACAAGCAACAGAGCGGTAGGTGAAAAGTCTCAGTCCCAAAAGCACAGCAAAGTCCAACAGGGTCGCGATGAGGGTGTGTGTGTGTAAACGCTAATGCCGTAGATTAATATGATTTTGAAAGCATAAGGCATCGCTGTTAGTAAATAATTTGGTAAAATGACGTTACTCTGCGTTAGATGTCATGCCAGATGATTGTCTTAGGAGCGTGTACATTTTAAAAAGCTGTTTTTAATGAACGCAAACGGCAGCTTGTGATGAATCAGGTTGACCCTGTGCGAGTCTCTGTGGGTTCAGGGGCTTGGAAGCGTTCCTGGGCGGGGCTAGACTCTTACCTGGCGGCAGGTTCGCTCTGCTGCATCGCGCCGGCTGAGGGCCGGGGATCCCGGCGCGTGTGGGTGAGCCGGATACGTGAGCGGCGTCCGGCCGGCTGCGAAGACAAAAACTGCGGCAGGCTCGGCTCCGTTCTCGAGCACGTCCGCTGACACTCCTCCTCCGAGATAAAATTGTTGATGTTGCCGTGGCAGCCGCCGTACCAGAAGTGCATGCAGCGTGAGGACGAGCGGTCGTGATAGTAACGAGAGGTCCACTGGTCACATGGGCCGATGGTGAGGGGCAGGTCACAGGACAGGGGTGCTAAAGGTTCGAGGGTAAGATATATAGCATTCACATTTTCTAATTTGTGCCTAAATGATCAAGAACACACCGATTCGATAACTGACTTACTATTGCTTGGGGGGTTGGAGCAACCCTCTCCGCGAGGACCACTGGCAGAGGTCACGCCATCATAGCAGCAACCGTACTTGGATGAGTGACAGTCTGTGGGTGCAGAAGGTATGGGATCTGACTTTGTAGAGAAAAAAGACAAAAGAGAGAAAGATAGTGGGAGAGAGATGTCAGAACATCTGTCAGATGATCTATTGTAGCACAATTGCAAACAAGCACATGCATCAACTAAAAGTCAAACGGATACTCAGATATCTTCAGATACTCAAAAACAGATTTCAGAAAACTGAAATGTGACACTCACTGTTGGAGACCAGTGCAGCCAGGACTCCAGACAGCCCTCCTTGTTAGGTCCCTGTGCTACGGTCACACCATCACGACAGCAGCCGTATCGAGCCTGATTACAGTGAGGCGGGGCGCTTGTGCCGTGAGGAGTTGCTGTTGTGTTAGATAATAAAAACATAACAAAATTATCACTAAATAATTCCTTTGTCATTTGGTCTGCAAGAAAATGCAAGGTTCCTCTTAGATATATGTCTGTGCAGGTCAAGGCTAGCTATAGCTAGGGAACTTTTTTTTGTGCAATTCGAAGTGTGCTACACACAGGTGAGTGGGCCTGTACTCTGCTCCTCTATGCGCACTAGTCACTTTTCACACACACTGCTGTGTGTATACAAATCCCAATAAAAAGATATATGTATGTTTACATGCTCATGCACTACAAATCATCCAGCTGCTTGAACTCACAATGTTTCTCTTTGCACATGCGGAATGACAATAAAGCTCAACTTGACTTGACTTGACTATACTAGTTTAAACTTGAAATCAGACCAAGTATGAAATCTAACAGCATAAATCTGTGTGGACATCAAGAATGTGTAGATGTCTAGACACAAACCTAATGAGCGATCTTCGAGGATGAACGGCAGGAAACCCTGAACCGTGTTGTCATGTCCTGTTGGGTCCGGCATGCTGGGTACCTCTGTTCATACCAGTATAAAGGAGACACGTTTATTAGCTGTGTCATATTCATTTCTTGAGCTGTATCAAACCTTATTAAGATGGGTGTGGAATATGAGTTCCTAGAGGGTAATTTTTGTAATTTTGTAATTTGTAATTTTAGACCAATGGCAATACTAAATGTGACTGTAAAATAATGCTTCCAAACAGGATTCTCTTATTCTCAATCAAGAGTTGCTTATAGAGACATGCCAGTTTTCAGGAATTTTACCCTGTTGGTCTGACCCTGAACTTAAACCACTCACTGAGCCAGAAACTGACATGTCAGGCCCATTAAAATAAACAGAAAAGTATTAAAAGAGCACTAAACTACACCTGGTTTAGTTCATCTCCACACATTAAAACCAGAACAGAAGCATTTTAACATAAAAATGTCACACGTCTCTTTTTGTGTAGAAAATGAGTGTGTACATGTTGAAGTGTTGTGTACCCTGAGGCCTGTAACATGGCTGAGCATTGCAGATTTCCACCGTTGGAGGTTTGGGGTTGGCCTGGCACTCTTCTGCCCTGTGGAGATTTCTCTTTCTGTCTGAACAGATCACTTGCCGCTCCCGCAGCCCAGAGCCACAACTTTTAGAGCACTTGAGAGTATAAAACATATATAATAAAAGGGGAGGGACATATGATCACATGTGTAATGTTTCTAAAGGCTTGTTTATAATTCCTCACCAGGCCCCAGTCTCCGATATGCCATCCAACAGGGCTTCTGCAGACAGGCATCTCACAGGTCTGCATCCTGAGCGGCTTTGGCTGGGTCCCACATGCGTAATCCTCCAGCGGCGCTCCATCCGAACCCATGCACACCACATCTCGCGTCTGCTGCCCAGAGCCGCACGACACGGAGCACTACACACGCCAACATGAACGTCAACAAGCTGAAAGCGCTAGATTTCACATTTACAACCACTGCAACATTCAAGAATAAATCTTACACAAACACAAATGATTGTTACGTGAAATCCCACTGAACTTCTCGACTTAAAAGTCATTATTACAGACTTACAGTTAGAAACCGGTGTAAGTGTTTTTGTGTAATTTATGTGTATTTTTGAACGAAAAAGTTACAGGTTGCACCTTTATGTGCAAACAAAGTCATCGGATAAGAGTGAGCAAATAATTTTTAATCAACTCTCTCTTTAACACAAAAAGTAATTAAAAAAAAATTATTTGATGTATAATCTTGCATTATTCATGTGTGTACCTGACTCCAGCCGTATACTCTGTACTGCGCACACTTCTGCGTGTTACAGTTGCGTTGGCTGAGAGGTCTGGGTGTGTACACAGCACACTGAGAATCCTCCACCACCCGTGATCCTGTCGAGTCGTGAAACATACACTCCACTGTCCTCACCTGAAGACCTCCGCCACAAGTCACTGGACACGGGTTCCAATCTGCAGTCATCCAACTGATACACACACATCACCAGAATGAAAAATCAATATGGGTTACAGCACGCAGAGCTTTTGTTCGGGCTCAGTTCCCACATCCCAGTCTCACCCCAAACAAGCAGACATTTAGCTTGGGAGATCTGGCATATTAAAAATCCTTTAATAACTTATCCCACAGTTACAGTAACACATAATGAAAGACTAACAGATGTGTGCAGTTTTTTACATTTATCCATTCACTATACTGTAAAAGGGTTTGTTTTGATGAACTGAAGAATGTGTCTGAATTATTTCCCAGCATGCCACAGAGGTTGCATTTACCCATGAATATTTCTTTAAATGAGAAGACAAAAGCGATTTGAGTACTTTACAAGCCCTTAGATGTAGCAATCCAAATAATAATAGCACAAAAAGATGTTTGGATTCTTAAAAGTAAGAAGGACAAGCTAAGCATCTCACAGAAACACCACACCTGCTAGATACTCAGAAAAAAATGCAATATATGATAAACTGGTAAATAATGCGATATATGATATGCAATACCATAATGCTTTAACCTTGGGTTATTTACTTTTCACATCAATATTTTATAGTTGAATTCTAATTTAAGCATGACAAACTATAAAAAGATTTAAGACTTAAGAATAAATATTAAACAAATTTTCATAACAATAAAAAAACCTAAAAATGTTAATGTTAATGCTATTACTAAAATACTTCAAATAAAAAAGACTATTTAAAAAACATCTAATATCTAAGATTTTGTGGTGCATTTTCATGTGTATAAAATATGCCCGATGACAGTGAAATCCATTCTTGGAAAAGGTAATCATCATTAACCCCATTCAGACAGAACCATGATCCTGTAAAACTGCCGTTAAACTGCCAGATTGTCTTCTGTGTGAACACAAACTCGTCCTGGGATTCACTGACAAGCTTATCCGTAACAGGGACCTAGTCATTTTTCCGTATGGAAAGGTAACGTTGGCTGTGTGAACAGAAAGCAGTAAAAATGCCGTAAGGGGTGTGTCGTGGTGATGATGGACGGTTATCACGCAGACTCTGGCGGGTGCTTTAAATGCGCATGAACGTTTATGAATCACGAGGAAGAAAGATCTCTGCTTCATTCCAGTAAGCAAAACAAAGAGCTCTTCACTATCCGTGCTGAAGCTGAGATCGTTTGTCAGCCTAATAGAACAGTACGCGATGCGCTGGTTTATGATAGAATCGGGGAAAGAAACGACAGTTCTCGATGCGTATAGTACACGTCGTCTGTATGTGATCTTTACGGAACTTGTGTGAATGTAAGCGCCGATGTTGGAAAATGACTGGCAGCAGTGTGAAAAAACAAAATCAAACGATCCGTAACAAGTCCCAGGACACAATTATCTGTGTATTTTACTATTGCAACTTCTGAAAACAAACAGCCACGTTTTACTGTTGCAGTACAGTACAAGAAATCTGACAATGTTATTGCAATTGATTGCGATACGCACATGCGTGATATTTTCATCATTTGAAAACACTTAGCTTGTCAAAAGCTGGAGAAATGGAGCCATAGAGACATCAAGAATCCGGTTTCTTCTGTGACAAAAGCAAAACCACATGTTCTCCGGCTGTTTGATCTGCTCAGAGACTACATGATAGTTTCATGTTTCTGTGCAGAAACATCAGAAGAAAATCCCTGGAGTTCCTCCACCGCCCTTTATTTTAAAACCTGAATGCTGGCTTTTATGTATCACACTCTCTCACACAACACACATAATGTATAGAACGTCTATACATTAAAACATATACGTCTATAGTTCCCAGAAAACCGACAGTAAAACAGACAATTCCCTCGGCAGAGGTCAGACAGCAGCTCAGCTCAGAGATCAGACCGTGTCTATTACTTACATAAGAGGATTATGGGAAGAGTGATGCTCTGAGATGAACAGTTGTCATAGGTCTCGTTTCATCTCATGAGTAAGAGAACAGACCCGTACAAACTTAACATGTAACCGTCACGCAACGCATGTCATCTGAACTCAAACACAACAGTCTCTCCAGCACTTTCATCATTTATTCCCCCTCGTGTCATGTTAAACCTGTAAGACTGTCTTTCTTCTGCAGAACACAAAAGAAGATATTTTGTTGATAATCAAACAACATTGACCCCCACTGACCGTCATTATATAAACACAAAACCACTGAGACATTTCTCAAAATATCTTCCTTTGTGTTCCAATAGAAAGAGTCACGTACAGGTTTTGAGGGTAAATAAAAGAACACTTTTCAGAGACGTGTGTTTGAGGTCAAGCGTTGTCGTACATCAGTCTCCGCGGTGCCGTTACCTGTACACTTGAACAGAGACTCGTGGCGGGTCCATAGGCCTCCACAACAGCGGCTCGTACACGTACGCCATCCTTACAGAACATGAACAGTACAGCTAGAGCCGTGAGACCCAGTGGCTCTCCATATATCACACAACAATCTCAAACACATGGACACACTGTGGACAGTTACGTCTGGCTTTTTACTGATTGATTCGCTGGAAAGTGTTTGAGAGGTTTTGGGAAAGATCTTACCTGCGGGTTTGTGGGCATTGCTTTTCGTTGCATGTGCGGTTGGTGAGGGGTCGGGAAGAAGAATCGCACATGTAATCGGGGTACGCTTCGTTATCAAAGGTACAGAAGACCAGACGGGACTGATAACCTAAAATAAAATGAGAAAAAAACAAACTCTTTTTAACACAAATACATTAATGAGTAGGGGACATCTATTGCTATCCTTCAGTGTAAACGGTCTGCAAACTTTACATTAAAAAAATTACAAAATAATTGTATGACAAATAAAGATAACGCCTCCCAAAAAAAAAAGAGTCGACTAAACGAGTCGTAATCTGTTCAAATCTTTGGCCTGTTACTAGGGCTGCACGGTATATCAAAATTATCGAACTATCGCAAATGTGCATATCGCACTGGTTTGAAATTAATGAGTGATTTAATTTTAATTTTTTTATTTTAATTAAATTAGGCCGAAGCAGATAATATAGTATCTAGTACAAATGCATTTAGTTTGGATATGTGTGTGTGTGTGTATAACAGTGTGTCGTGCACGTGCTCTGACGCAAGACAGACAACAAGCCGCAAAGCATTCATAGCCAGCTGATGCTTTCTTTTCCATGAAATATGAAACATATGTTAGTTAAATAACTTTTGAAAATATATTTTAATATAATTTCAATGAATTTAAGAAAAATAAATATTGTATAGAATATCGCATTATTTAGCATGCTATCGCATTTTTTTCAATATCGTGCAGCCCTACCTGTTACCTATATATGTCACTGGGTAACGCATGTCCCGCCTGACCAATCAGAGCAGATTAGGGCGGGGTTTACAGACCTGAAGGTCAGAACTGCTTTGGACGAATCGTTTAGAAATCCTTAAAAAATGATCTAATATTAAACGTATAGTGGGTACGGAAAGTATCTAGACGCCCTTAAATTTTTCACTCTTTGTTATATTGCAGCCATTTGCTAAAATCATTTAAGTTTGATTTTTTTTCCTCATTAATGTACACACAGCACCCTCATATTGACAGAAAAACACAGAATTGTTCACATTTTTGCAGATTTATTAAAAAGAAAAGCTGAAAATCACATGGTCCTAAGTATTCAGACCCTTTGCTGTGACACTCATATATTTAACTCAGGTGCTGTCCATTTCTTCTGATCATCCTTGAGATGGTTCTACACCTTCATTTGAGTCCAGCTGTGTTTGATTATACTGATTGGACTTGATTAGGAAAGCCACACACCTGTCTATATAAGACCTTCCAGCTCACAGTGCATGTCAGAGCAAATGAGAATCATGAGGTCACAGGAACTGCCTAAAGAGCTCAGAGAATTGTGGCAAGGCACAGATCTGGCCAAGGTTACAAAAAATTTCTGCTGCACTTAAGGTTCCTAAGAGCACACTGGCCTCCATAATCCTTAAGTGGAAGACGTTTGGGACGACCAGAACCCTTCCTAGAGCTGGCCGTCCGGTCAAATTGAGCTATCGGGGGAGAAGAGCCTTGGTGAGAGAGGTAAAGAAGAACCCAAAGATCACTGTGGCTGAGCTCCAGAGATGCAGTCGGGAGATGGGAGAAAGTTGTAGAAAGTCAACCATCACTGCAGCCCTCCACCAGTCGGGGCTTTATGGCAGAGTGGCCCGACGGAAGCCTCTCCTCAGTGCAAGACACATGAAAGCCTGCATGGAGTTTGCTAAAAAAACACTTGAAGGACTCCAACAGATTATAAAGATTATATAAAAAATATAATGAAGGAGTGGCTTCACAACAACTCCGTGACTGTTCTTGAATGGCCCAGCCAGAGCCCTGACTTAAACCCAATTGAGCATCTCTGGAGAGACCTGAAAATGGCTGTCCACCAACGTTTACCATCCAACCTGACAGAACTGGAGAGGATCTGCAAGGAGGAATGGCAGAGGATCCAGGTTGCATCCTTCCCAAAAAGACTCATGGCTGTATTAGATCAAAAGGGTGCTTCTACTAAATACTGAGCAAAGGGTCTGAATACTTAGGACCATGTGACTATTTCAGTTTTTCTTTTTTAATAAATCTGCAAAAGTGTCAACAATTCTGTGTTTTTCTGTCAATATGGGGTGCTGTGTGTACATTAATGAGGGAAAAATGAACTTAAATGATTTTAGCAAATGGCTGCAATATAACAAAGAGTAAGAGAGAAATTTAAGGGGGTCTGAATACTTTCAATACCCACTGTATATACTGAAAAAAAGTTTTTTGACCTGAGATGCATTTAAATCTGTTGTAGAGGACTCCAATACAATATTAGGGCATTAAAAATACCTGTGTATGTTACCTGCTCTTTAACATTGATGCCAAATATATCAACTAAAACAAAAAATACAGATGCGCATTTAGCTACGCTTGTCCAGCTGTGTATTAAATCAGCAGTAAGATGAACCCAACAATCACACGGAGTCTTACTGATGCTAAACTAATGTTAGGATCATGATAAACTCTGCACTGCACTACATCATGTCATCCTCTGTGGTATCTTAATGTTTCTTGAGTAATCCTACATTTGTGTCTGGGCGGGGCTAAGGAAACCATGTAGAGGTGAGTGTTGATCGTCACACTATGATGTCATACTGATACAAAATCTGCTTTTGGCAGGTCAATTTCAATAAAAGCTTTTCAGAACATTTTAAGGTCTGAAACTTTAAAATACAGTAGTTTTCTATATTTTAAAAGCAAATTTTGATTTCTTAATTCATGACCCCTTAAAATAATTCTTGCAATTTATGCTTTACAATGGTTAACAACAGCCAAGATACTGTAGAGCATTATTGAAAACCTAGTAGGCTTGGCCTTTATCACGCAATGCTGGCTACATCTCTCACCGAGGCTTGTGAATTCCAGACAGCATTCTCTGCTCTCTCCAAATATACAGAACTATGGCTACATATGTTACACAGTGTAGTTGCAAACACTTCTGCCGGGCTTGCCAAGTAAAAGTGCAAACTAAATCTTTGAGACTGACCCGAGCCACAGTCTTTACTGCAGGCGGACCAGGAGCCATAACTCCAGTAGTATCCTTCTGTAGAGCGTCCTTTCGGCAGATAGTATTCATACTCCACTCCCTCATTGGGTTCCTGAGTAATCAGCTATAGAGAAACAAGCATTATGTGTAACGACATGTCTAAAATACTTTATAGACTGCCAATGACACTTAAAGCTACAATCCGTAACTTTTGTCTCTTTATCGCCATCTCTGTTTGAAACAGAAGTTACAAAGTTTTTATCTCAAAATCAAATGATGTCCATTTAACATTTTCCAGTAAATCATATCTAACAGCTTAACTTAGTTAACCGTTGTGATTAAGGGCGATGTAACGCAACGTGCGATAAACAGTATCTTATACAGGGTAATCCACTATCTCTTATCACAGGATGAAAACTGTGATTAACATGGAAAAGAGGTTTTATCATGTTTCCATCATGTCACATCTGGAAAGGGCACGGTGTAAAGAGACACAGTGTAAGAGGTAAGATTTGTATTTTTAATCAAAAACGTTATATTATGGATTGCAGCTTTAACATATCAAAATAAAATTTAAAAAAGTCATTTTCTGGAAATGTCCTCTCACCTCTATCACTAGGGGCTCAGTAGTAGGACCACGGCCAGTGATGACCTCAGGGGTCTTTTCCCCCTCCATTCCCCTCTGGTAATATAACAGAGTGCTGGCGATGGGCGTGGCACGAGAGAAGTCGATCACCCAATGTCCATTAAGGTAGTATTCACCCCGCAGGTTCTTGATTGCTGTCCGAAAAAACACACCCAATTATGATCATAGGACAGAGAAAGACGACAGACCATGAGATTTCATTTCTTATACCCACCAAGGTAATTTCGCGTTGGTACCGTCTCTCTAATTCTGATCGTCGTAGCTCCAACAGGAATGATGAACATTTGATTGTACCCTACACGAAGAGAGTAACAGAGTTATTTCTGGAGTATTTACTAGGGTTGGGTATCATTTTAATTTTATCGATTCCGATTCCACTTATCGATTCCGATTCTTATCGATTCCCAGTTTCGATTCTAATGTAGTAAAAAACAACAAAAGTCAAACATTAATATAATACTGGTGCCGGTTAATGAAGGGCACTCGGGATGCGCAGTGAATCAAACACTGTGCATTCTTTTATTTCAAAGTGGTGAACCAACCGCAGATGCTTAGACATGTTGGTCGTGACACCTTGCTTGCAACATATTAGATTATTACAATAATTACACTTAGCTTTGTCTTCAGTTTTTACAAAGTGTAGCCACACTTTTGAGCGCTTCCCGCGGTTCATCTTGTAAACTGATGTTTAGATTACCACATAAGGTCCTGGCAGATTAGACGCGCGGAAGGTCCTGGCAGATTGCCAGGTGAAAAAAATGCACCCAGGAATTGAAATTTTTATTTTATAACAAGTATCCGATTCTTAATCTTAAGTATCCGATTCCAGAATCGGAATCGATTTTCGATTCCCAACCCTAGTATTTATCCACATGATGCTGTATGCAGGTCTGTGGAAGTGTTACCTTTAGGCAGGGTGCGCATTGAGAAGTTATTCTTCACCAGATGGCAGGATTGTCCGTTTCCTCCACATTGCAGGCACGGGTCCTCCTCCTGCTCCGACTCCAGCATGTTATCACAGCCCAGACGCTGAGAGACGAGAGTGCACAACAGATTACACAGTAAAAACATAGAAAAGGTGACAGACTTCTATAGCGAAAGACCCTGTTGTTTAACTTCACACCAGATTCTTTATCCCTATGGAGAAATAACCCAGGAGATCTGCTCACCCCACAATTACCACGATGAAATACATCATTAACAGGACGGAGAAATAGATTGTGTGTGAGACAATGGATTATTTTTATAATAATGTAACGATACACCCAACTCATCACTCGATACAATACAGCATACTTGCTTCACAATACGATAGTATGAGATTTCGAAAGATAAAAAACAGAGATTTATTTCCAAAACTTTTCTTCACTTTTTAATCAAAACATTTGAACAACCATTTCTGTTGTACTTGTTATAGAATTGACAACATTTATTTAAAAAAATCTGAATAGGTCTGTCACTGATTAATAATTTAGAAATGTAATATAATAATATTAAGACAGCTAAACCCTAAGAGAAAGCTTTTTGGTTGTAAAAGCACAAAACAACAAAAAACATTACAATAAACGTTAAAATATTCGACAAAATATATGTTGATGCAGGTCACATGTTAGCAGCTTAACCAATATAATTAAATGTCATATTATAAAGTTAAAGCACATCTGCAGATTTGATGATAACCAAGATGAACTAACCCTTTAGGACAACAAAACAGATTATAAAGATTATATAAAAAATATTTTAATTATAAAATATAAATTATTTATTTAAAACACCACTTACTCTATATATTTTATTTTTTCCTGTTTTCTATGATTTCTCTTTTCTGTTATTCTAATGCAAAATTATGAAAAGTGCTTAAATAAAACTGAAATATATGGTGAATTTTAAGTAGACACACCCAAAATGCACACATGTTAAACATAACCACATAAAAAAACCATTCAAAGAAAAACTGAACTTGCAATCACTGTCATCTTCCAAGCCAGACAAGAATGTACCTGCTTTGTACAATTCAAGGAGTGTACGGTATGCTGGTACAAGGACGCTTTTGAAAATAATGTAATCGTGATCTTTATAGGATGAGTTGTATTGTTGTGCTGACCTTACAGATCCCACCCACACAGATGTCTTTTCCTCTCGGGTGGCAGGGAGTGCCGTCCACCACGGTGGACTGATGACGGTAGAAGAAATTCTCTCCTTTGGGAATGCAGTTTAGCTCACAAGGGTTCTTCGCTGTACAGAAGAGAAGATATCCATCATTACATCACACGCTTTGTGCCATTATAACCAGCATTGTTTGTACACACCACTGAAGTATGGGAGCCATTTGTAACGTTTCCCCTGAAAATCCGTGCCGTCAAACTGCGAGCACTGCTCCTCTCTGATATCTCTGGAGCCTTCGGGACAGTCCTGAAACATAATATGTATATGACAAGGCTTCATGAAGTCTTTAACATCAGCAAGCGTCACTGGGCAGAGAAGTGTTTTAATGTGTACCTGAATGTTACATGAGCGATAGGACTTCTCTGGGCCGATGCAGCTGTGACCTCCATCACTCCTACAGCGATGAGAGATATAAACAAGAACTTGATAAAGCTTTGGAAACTAAAATGTGTGTAAAAATAACCCGCTAAACTGTCTATACTGTTGTGCCAAAATAATACACTGATATCTGACAATGTTGAAATAATGTTGCATTTTACATCAAAATAAATATACGATTGAGTAAAAACACAAATGATAAAAAACTTCTACTAATACTAATAATAATAATTGATGCATATTTCACAACAATTATTTAACAATTGTATACAACAGTTCTATCAGAAAAACATTTTTATAACAAAAATTAAAAACTAAATGACTCCCACCCTTTTATTGACAGTCTCCACTTCCTGATTCATACATTCCTCCTGAATTATAATTAAATAAGTCTATTTGTTTTTTGTGCTTGGTCAATTAACAGTTAAATAGACCTTCTATATGACTTATCCTTATTTTCTGGTCAACTGTTACTTCTGTTAAAATTCTGTTGAATTTCCTAAGCATTTATATAAAAAAACCATGTGACCGGCGCCAAGTGATGTCACTTCCCCTGGCAGGAAGGTCCTTTGTACTTTTTCTGAGACACTTTGTTAATAAAAAATATCAGTGCAGTTCCAACAAGTTCTCTACACATCATCTTGTCTGGTCCGAGAGGGTGTCACCCCAAACCTCAATACTGAATGTATGAACGGATCCAAACGCTGAGGTTTCCACTTCTAAACGTGAAGTCTGGACATGACAGACATGCTGTAATATCATGGGAACAAAGTCAGGCACGGAACCTGATTCATTTACCCGGCGAGACAAAGCCACAGGATCTCACAGGTAAACAGAAGAAACGTCTGGAGGAGAAGATTCGAGGCGTCTCACAAAAACTTGCCTCGGGGAACGGTTTCAGTCATGTATTTACAGTAAAAGTGTTCGTGAGTCATATTACTATCAACATGATTCTTTCTGGGGAAGTCTGACACGCATGCAACATTACATAACACAATTCATCGGCTAACACGGCAATCTTTCTATCTATAGATTTGTCTAATCTAGACATCTAATTTAAAAAGGAGTGGTGGATGAATTGACAGACAGTCTGTGCCTTTTTCATAAGCGCCGTTCATGAAGTACAATACAAGACAGGACTCGTAGACCAGATTCCAACGCCCAGATTTATGGCCAAAGCATTCAATGTCCTGGTGCACACTCTTCCCAGTTCTGTAGCCGACACATATGTGAAGTGGCCTACAAATGAGCCATTCAACAATAAGCACAACATATTATCCTTTTACATAACAAATGATACAAATAAAACAAATTCTCATCTTGTAAGGTTTCTTAATGATATGAGTGGAAATGACTGCAAATGAAGCATGTTATCAGGTGTTTGTGTTCTGTTCTTTTATTTTCAAGTGGTTTTAATCACGTTAGCCCACCCTAATTGTGTCCAGACGTGTTTTGTTACCCTTGATTAGTCGGAGCCGGAATATCCAAGTTTAAATGAGGTCCCACTTTCGACATCAATGCAATCCAGTCCTTTACATGTCACGGCACATTAATGTTTGAATTCAGCAATAAATCTCTCAGGCGAAGCTTTGTTATATATCATTTCATGCTTTGAAAATAGTCTAAAAAGTTTGTTTTGCGTTTCAAGGTAGCTGTGCGCTTATCTCACTCACTCATATATGTTATAGTATGATTGCCTTCTCCCCCATGACATTAAGGTAAGGGGCTGGGTTTCTTTAATAATCGGATGTTTTGTACATACAAAGTTTCATACGCAGCATTAGCCACCTCGTAAAATATGTAATGTCACATTAATGCGTCTCCCCAGGTCGGATGTTTGACTTCGAGCGCCATTCTAGATGTTTTTCCAAGTGTGAAATAGGTCAAATCTAAAATCGGAGTTGTTTCAAACACAGTAATATAGCCCTGTTTTGTTCAATTTTTGTTTGTAATTGTTTGAATGTTAAATGCTGTTTCATGTTCTTGTTCATTTTTTTCGGACGACCTTTCATGCAGATTAACTCTTTATCTAATGTTTTTTGGAGTGCATGACACATTTGTTAGACGTAGACGCGTCTGTCACTCACCGTCGGGTTATACATCGCCTCACCCTCACGGTAACCCCGCCGCCACAGGTCCGACTGCACTCTCCGTATGGACCCCAGTCATCCCAGTAATCACCAGTGGCTTGCTATAAACACAGTTAAGCAAATCTATTTGAGATTTGAACAGAAGAAGAAAGAATTTTACTATTTGGCTATTTTTATTGTAGCTCTCTTTTACTTTGCGATGTTGTTCATATATGATGATGTGTTCTACTCACCATAAAAACAGGAGCCAGAAGCAGCTGTAAACATGCCACGAACAACATCATCCTGATGTTTAAAGACTCTTACTGGATACACAACAAACACACTCAAAACACAGCACAAGAAACACATCTGCAATCTTATCCATTCACATGACATGTAACATATACCTGTTTGCATCCGACGTCCTGTGAACAGATAAAGGTGTGTGTTAAGTTTCCTATTTATGGAGAAAAACATGATCCACAAACACGGCCATGCGTGTTCCTATCAAACAGACTGCTTCTCATCGATTAATTCAATCAATTTCATGCACAATTTATACAGCATCATCAGGAATTTGTTTATTTGTTTACACCAGCTATAAACTGGGACCAGCATCCACTACTGATTCATCCAAAATGAACTTTTATTATAAAACCAACACAATCTAATTCGTACGTTTGTACAGTTTGTCAGTGATGTTAGTGTTAGGGGAGTGCCTTTATCTTTGCTTTTTCCACTAATCGTATGGTTTTGAACAAGTCACATCGTACGAATTAGCCAAATTCTTGTGAGAACAAGCTTTATAAAACAGTTAGGTTTAGATCTTGATTGTGATTGGTCAATAGTTGTGTATTATTCATGATGAATCACAGTTAAGAGTTCTTCACCCTATGATTGTGTGTATCACTGCACATCACCGTTAACAACATAACCATATATCACACTCACTCACAGACTATTTTATCAATCTGAAGGAAGACTTTTAGTGATTTTACTTCATGAAAGATACATATTTTTAGGCTTTAATATGTATTGTGTTATAAGTGTTTGGTTAAACAGTTACTGCAGGGCTGTACAGTGCGCCATATATGTCGCACGTACTATGTAAAAATTGGATTGCGCGTAGAAAAAGTTTACCCCCGTTGCACGCGTGCCATGTGCGTATGACAGAGGCGCTTGTTTGTGTGTGCAAGGTTAATCAATGGACCGCCGCTATCTCACTTTGTCATCTGCTTGTTCTGCGCGTCTCTGAATAAATGTGTTTCGCGGTTTAACGTACTACATGCGTGACGCTCGTGGATTTGTCATATGACACAGTATGTGAATTTAATCTCCAGAGCGGCTCTCAGAAGTTTCATAAAAAACGCAGGCACGCATTGAAAGTCATCCAGATGAAAATACACTGTGCTATAATATTCAGTTTAGTAAACTGTATTAGATTCTGATGTTCTATAGTATTAACTATTGCAAATTAAGCTGTACTAAATAATATACTTTAATATTTTATCTGGTCAGATTTAAAATAAATTTAAAGGAATGAAAATAAATCAATTTTACCACAGTTAACTATAGTAAATACCACAGTAAACTACAGTATTAACTTCATGTGGGCATATTTATTACTGTTGTATAGTAAAAAGTTGAAAAAATAACACAGAAAAATTGAAATGGGAAAAACTAAGTTTGAAACAGATTTAGGAAAAACTGATTTCATATGTTCATAATATATTCAACTGTATGTAACATTAATGTCCTTTGTCAGCTGCACGTCTGTTTATGTGATGAACCGCACTTGTGGTTGTTTTAAGAGATGACATTTTATACATGTGCTACAACGTTTTGGCCTTCAATCCTCTGTAGCACCAGTGCAATATGCAAAAAAGTTCATGTACAGCCCTGTACTGTATGGTCAATTTGTGGTTACCATGATTTAACTATATAACCATGTTTTTTTGGTTTTATTTGTAGTAAAACCATGGCTTATTTTCATAAGGGATCCACTTCTCTACATCCCAAGTGAGCGAGCAGAAGGTCAGAGAAGGTGGGATCAGGGGGATCGTTCATTACTTAAGGTTTGTTTGCAATGTCAAAACCATTTGGTGGAAATTACTGTAAAATCATTTTGGGCGAACAACAGTGAAAACACTTCAATATATTTGACCCTGTCTGTGAAATCCAGGCTAAAGTCTCAAAATCAAATTAAAAGATTAGGAACATCAAAGTAGTCATACGCATTAAAATGACGAAAATAATGGCTGTGTGTTCATTGCTGTAAATTATAATTCATATTTGTCAAAATGTTAAGATACAGTACTCAAATTGTCATTTTAAATACTGAAATCAATGATTTTATTGACATAATTTTGCACAAAACTATGCCAGAAGTTTTAAAGATTAAAGTCCTAAGGATTGTTTTCAATCTTTGTCATATATCAAGGTTATATTTCCACATAATGTTCTTTACGTTACATAGAAAACATGCATACAGTAAATGACTTTAGCTGTATTTTCACAGACAGGGCAACATTTATCAACTACATAATATAATGCCAGAATGATTTTAACCATTTCTCTCGACCTAAACAAGCTTTGAATGTTGTTTAATAGATGAATGGCTGCCAGTCTGAGCAAGCTGCCACCTGCCAAACTATATGAAGCCTGTAAGTGTTGCGTTCAGCCTACACCTCATACAGTATTATTAGATAACATAACATAAAAGCAAACTGCTTCAAGGTGAAATTTTATGCAAGCACTTCTATTAACACATTATCAATCATTAAATTATTATCTATAAACTATATTATTATCTATAAATGATCATCTGTAAACTAGTCTCTATAAACTATTATCACATATAACCATCATTAAAACTGTGCAATACATCCCAAGAGAATTATGTTTTTAAATCTGACAGGCATAAAATGTGACAGAATGCAGTTTTACTGTAACTAAATAAGTGAATGTTAAAATACAGACACAAGATGTAAAACACTTTACCTGTTAACATGACTTTATAAATAAATGTCATACAATCACACATGGAAAAATACTGTAGTATTTACCACACAGATGTTATAGTGTTATTAAAACCTTAGTTTAATAAATCCTAATGTTTTCTATAGTATTTACTGCAGTTACTATAGTTAATATATAATACTATAGCATACATTAATAAAGTGTAGTAATTACTATATACTACAGTACACTAAAGTATACTACAGTGTTTACTACAAGTTAGCAATTCACTATAGTTAATACTTTACAATAATGTAGTATGTATTACCGAACAAAGTATAGACATTACAGTAGTAAACTACAGTACACTGCATTTTTTTTACCACAGTTTACTATAGTAAATATTATGGTATTTACTGTCGTTCAGCCTACTATGGTTAATACTGCAGAATAGTGTGCATAAAAGAAGTTTAGTAATTACTATAATATATTGCAGCACTCTCAAATTTACTGCGGTTTACTATAGTAAACTATTATGTGAAATCTCTTACTAACTTTATTGGTGTGAAATGAAATCACATCGTGAAATAATACTGTAAATTCAGTAAACGATTTCATGACGTTGACACGTAAAATGTTTACGTCGCACGTAAAACATTTTAACATAATTTTAAACGTAAACATGGTAAAACAGGGGTACGTGTAAACTTTATCTTAAAATTTTGAGAAATATAGAAAAAGAGGTTTAACAGCGGTTAAAATGTTATTTTTTACAATTTTTTACAATTTACAGTACAACAGCGCGAGCACATTCACCACAACAGTTACACACACGTCTAACGTCACTAACCATCACAGAAAACCATTAAAATACTCAAAAAACTGCTCGATCATAAACTACACAATGCAAAAGTGTGAAGCCTAAAGTTGTTTATGTCGAGTAAAGAATAGCGATAAAAAGAAATACACAACAATAACTTACACAAACACTGGGTCCGTCTGACGACGATTAACCTCACAGCTGATACTCCTGTTTCACATTGATGAAGATGTGCTCACTGCTCGCGTCTCTCTCTCTCTCTCTCTCTCTCTCTCTCTCACTCCCTCCCTCACGCACACACACACACACACAGCAAAGTTCGGGGCCAGTTATCACAGTTAACTAAATAATTAAGCTAGTGCACAGTAGCTAACTTCAATAGCTGGTGTTTACTGAAATTACTTTGTTTTATCCATCTGATACTCATTTAGGTCATTATTCATCAACTCATCGGATCTCTCTTCTGTGCAATTCCAGCGTTATGGACGTGACATTGTCATTCAAAACTGTAAATATCAATTCTTACAGGATATAGTTGTGTAGTTGACAAATAAATATGTGACTGTGTTCTACGGTGTGACAGAAAAGAGATTTATCTTCATTGCTGGATTTATCTTAATTGTTAGGGTTTTTTCTATATTTCTAGACATAGACATTTGTCAGCTACACATTCATTACCAATATATTAAATCATCTGTTTATATTTTACTAAAGCCCTGTTGTGTCCAGACATCAGAAAAATATCAGTCTATACACAAGTTAAGTAAAAAAAGGAAACATACATTGCCTTATGAATGTTTTTTCATGGTAAGGTTGTTATATGTATACATCTAGCACTATTCTTCACAGGTTTTATAGAGAAACTATGTCTCATTGGTTGTTGACTGGAACACATTATCATCTACAATCTCTTCCAGATTTCGTTGATCTATTCATACACGCTGACACTGATTTAGATGAGACTTGACATTCATTATACTGTCTTGGGGAAATGTCTTGAATGTATTCAGATTTTCCAAAACTGTTTCTGCACCTTATTTTAACTAAAGTTATTAGATATATGTGCGCAAACTAGGGATGCACCGATACCATTTTTTAAAGACCGAGTACGAGTGCCGATATTTTTTCCTGGTACTCGCCGATACCGATACCTGTTTTTTGAGATCTGCCAGTTTTCCAATTAATGACACAGTGAGACTAATAATTTTAGGACCGCTTATCTGTAATTATGAACTGTAACTCAAACCTTTTTTTTTCTGCTTGTCACAAGGTTATCAATGTACAAATAATTTTCACAGTATCTAATAATTTCCATAACAAAACCAAGGGCATAATAAAATATTATTTATTATGCCCTTGGTTTGTTAAAATATTTGGTTTGTTAACATTATTAAAATATTATTTATTAATACATTCTGTCGCTGCTGCTGAAGTCTCTGTGCACTGAAAGTTCTGTCGATGATGTCACAGGGTATCGGCCTTTAGTATCAGAGTGTTTTCAAGAGTACGAGTACATGAGCCCAGTATCGGGCCCGATACCAGTATTGGTGGTGCATCCCTATTGGTGCATCCCTAGCGCAAACAGCGCAACATCAGAAAATGACAGGTCAACACTTGTGCAAAATGCTTTAGAACAGGGGTCCCCAAACTTTTTTCTGTGAGGGCCACATTATTGTTCCTTTCTTTAATGGGGGGCCGGGTCGGTCACAGAAAATTACATGGGCCAGAGTGACTATTATTGTGGAGTTTTTATTATGATTTTAAATGTATTTATTATACTTGCTCGATCACGATGAAACGTTTATTGAATGTGCGATTCTATTGGTGGGTGAATCTAACAAATAATTAAGCTAGGCCATGTTAATATTTAGTTAATAACTAAGGGAAATTGTAATAGTTAACAACTAAGGGAAATTTTAGTTTGAAAGCCAACCTTAATAAATTTTTAAATTAAATTTTCAAAGTATGTCTCTGGCATTGTTCAGAGGGCCAGTCAAAATGTGGGGACGGGCCGTATTCGGCCCGTGGGCCGTAGTTTGGGGACCCCTGCTTTAGAAGGTAATGCAATGTTTGGTCAAACGTTTAGGCTCACTTGACTGAAATGTTCCTTGTGATTTTAATTGTTTTTAATTTGTATTTGATTTTAATTGTAAACTTTTATTTGTTTTATTTGGGAGTAAGCATACGTTTCTTTTGTACACAACTGTGCAAATACAATTGTGCCAACATATTAAGCTCGCATTATAAAACTAAAGCATTATTTTTAAAAACATTAACATTGACAGGGCTTAAACACAGGACTTGGGCAAAGAAATGGAAGGTTGTATTTGTTAACATTAGTTAACGTAAACTAACCATAAAAATACTGCATTTATTATGTTTAAATATTTTAATATTTTTAGATTATATCTAAATATTTTAAAAATTAAGCCTCATATCTGTTAACATTAGTTAGTGCGTATTGCAGAATGAACTGACATTAATAAACTATGAATTTTTGCATTTGTATTTACTAACATTAACAAAAAATGAATGAATGCTGTGAAAAGTTTAGTTCATGAAAACTAATAAAAGTGAATAAGGCCTTAATAAATACGTTTATTTTTCATATTTAAAATCTACTAAACACATATGTTTGGTTCAAACATCTAGTTACAGAGTTGACAAGTTAGAGAATAGATTAATAGTGATTATTAGACAATATATCAAGTTGTTTATACGTCATCTTGTGATTCTGTGCAACCATATCTGACGGTGTTTATTAAACAGCTGGACTTTGATGGCTTTGACTACTGTGCCAAGGACATTTTTAAAACATAAGTAGTAACAGTCAATGCATACAGTCGCCAAAAAAAGGCATTAGAGAAGTCTCAGTTCACCAAAGTCACTTTCTGTTTAACAGAGGAATGGTCAAGTATAAGACATGGGGCAATGTTGTTACAGGTGGTGAAGAGATTCAAATTCTGTTTTGCAATCTGATCGAGTCTGCTTTCTAAAAATGATTACTGAAAATAGGTTTAGATATAATTGCAACCTTACAAGGATTTGGTTTTACAGTTTTAAAGGTCTTGTACTTAATTACATGCACAGCCACCAGGAAGATTTAAGACTTTGTTTGACTGAATATCCTTCGTGTGCCATCTTCTAAAACACAAAATGCATGGTGTCACTGTAACTTCAAATGTGACTTCTAGAACATGTGACACAGTGAAGCTGAACTACAGCATAAACATTTATATTACAGTATTTTGCTGTAATCATAATCTAAAACACACCAAGACAAGCATACTCAAACAAACACAGTGTTAAACCTTACAAAGATTTTAATGTCATGTCCTTAGACTCTCATAAAACCAGTCCCAAATGCTGCGTACAACTCATAACTTGGGTAGTCGCTCTTTCTCATAGTTGTCGGCTGAGTTTTTGGGCCTGCCGCTCCTTCGCATCGAAAGCGTACTTGGTGTCCTGCAACTGCTCGATAATTTCCTTCGCCTCTTTCATGTCCTGCGCGAGCTGGTTGTATTTCTCAGTGAGCTCTTGGTTCTCCCTGCGGAGCTCCACCACAAGCTGGCTCAGCTCCTCGCTCTGTCGACCGCAGTGAAGCTTCAGCTGCTCCATCTCGTTAAGAGTCACCTCCATACGCTTCACCAGGCCTTCCAACTTCTCCTTCGACATGGCTGCTGGTAGGCTGTCAAGAGTGTTTCTGTGCTCGGTGCGACTGAGGACGGGTCCCAACTAACTACCTACAGTATAATCCTTGAGCGCTAGCATGTCGTAGGACACTCCCTCACACTTAGTCGTAATCCCCTTAGAGGAACTATCCTTAGCTACATCTGTTGTAAAGTTGGCGGTGTAAGTACTCAAGGCTCACCTCAAGCGATTAACACGTCTTATAGTCTCCCATGGCCTGACATAATCTGATAAAATCCAAGAGAAGTGAACAAATTTAGCTTTGTGCCCTCACACTTGCAAAAATAGATAGTAATTTACAACAGCCAGTGTTTTGCTTGAAAAACTAATTTGTCTGATTACTTGCAAGAATTCGTACATCTCAACAAACCAAACAATTTGATGTATTGTTTGTGACTGTAGCACGTTACAAAGCATGTTTGAGTTACAAAGTGTAGAAAACATAGTAATAACAAGGTTTGGAGCAATGTACCAATAGCGACAATTGCCTTGACAAGTACCACACCAAGAAAAAACTTCATACTGATAAATAATTCACCTTGTTTAAACCTGTGCCAGTACGTGTTTTTGTGGAAATCTCTGCTAAATGGCGTTACAGGATAATTGCGAACAGCTGGCATGACACCGAAGTGGAATGCAAAAGCACAGCTTGATGCTAATTGCTACAAATTTAATTACAAAGGAGAGTTGTCGTGCCAAGCATTTGCCATGGAAACCACTACTCCAATTTCACATATTTGGGGACTAGGAAGAGAGGCGACTGTAATACCACCACATCCAAGAATAATTCTTAAAACTTTTCTACATTTTCAGTACTGCATGAATAAACGATAGATAAAAACAAATAATTTGTAAATGAACTGATGTGCCTGAATGTCAACAACTATTAGAGAATTAGGCTACTGCATTTGAACGTAATACTACTTGAGATTGAGGCAGTTAATTTATTTATTAGTGCAAAAACAAATTAAGACAATCAATAACTTTGTAACTCGTAACTTTGCATCTCATTCGTTCTTGCGCCGTGGTATGAAATATTATATGACAACTAGTCATGAGACATGCAACAAGCTAAAAATATTGTTGCATAGCCACACTACATTTTTTTTGTGTTTGTATTGCTAAATAAGCTCAAATATTTATGATTTTCTCTCACAAACATATCATTTCGCTTTAGAAGACCTTAAGGCTATGTGTACACTAGAGCAGTTTGTTCTGCGGCTGGCATATCTTTTCAGTATAAAATAAAACACTGCCAAGCTCACACAAATGCCATTTTCGGACATATTAAAACATTTCTGTGGACACACGGCCTAACCCACTAAAGTCATCCCCATGAAATCAATCAATTTGCAGTGTTTTCTATTTTGTAGGTGCCGTTATACTACATATACAATGTAGCTACATTTTTAGCTAAATCTAACGGGAAACACTTTGGGGTGTTTTTACATCTGTAGTTCGGTTCATTTGGTCTGGACCATAGGCAGTTCCTTTTCACACCACACTTCCTTCTCTGACCTGTATCAGATAAAACGAAGCAAAATGCAGTCACGTGACAACATCCACATCACTTGTTGGTTAGATGTGTCTGGAACGTAATTCCAAAACTGCTTTTCGATTGGTCAGAATTAACGTGCGGGAAAATTCCAACGGATCTCCCGGAAGTAAACAAAGAGAGGAAAAGCCAGCAAACAACACATCGCTTGTCATGGAGAGACAGCTGCGCGGGCTGATTGTATTAATCAGCATTATATATTAGTTAGTTTGTATACACCACTTCAGGCAAAATATACAGTTTGAAAATGATTCGCAAATGTGGCTGGAAAATAATGTTTTAATGCACTGCAAACGGCGAAGGTGCATCGCAAGTCTAGCCGCAAGCCGCCATGGAGCTATGTGGCTAAAGTGCAAAATGTCAACAAAATCTTTCTTATCACATAATGCACGGCACCACTGACTACAGCAGCTGGATTAGTCCAAAAATGCAGAGTACTTTCTGCAGTTGGGTCTGTTCAGGGTCGGATTGCGTTCTCACCACAAACGAACCGTTCTGGGGTTCGTTTGAAAGCGTACCGAGACCACCTCTTCAAGCAGGTCTCGGTACGCTTGTTTGGTTCGCTTTTGGTGCGCACCCGAGTGTGATTGCTGCATTCACACCTGCCCAAGCGAACCGCACCAAATATTCTAGTGAACTCTAGTACGATTCAACCGAACTAAATGAGGCACGTGTGAAAGCACCCTTAGACACAATTTACATCTGTATTTAGCATTGCCCACTTGTGATTGGACAATCCAAGATGGTTGTAATTACCAAGTATAAATGGACCAATGACAAAAGCAGTGTGTTCACATTTGCTCAAATGAGCAACCCTTTTATTTGTGAATCTTTTGATTTAGTTACAAAAATGTTTGCAATTTGAAATGACATTGTTACTATGAAATAAAACATTATTCATTAACCGTTTTGATGGTAAATAACAAAAAACAAAACAACAAACTGCACAGTCTTCTATAACATGAAGGGAATTTAGGACTTTATGGTACATTATGGTACATTCCAAAACGGCGCTCCTGCACGTTCCCAAAGAGCAAAACAGTAGCTTTAAACAGCACGTTTTTTAATGCTACCGTAATCCAGAACGGGTCCTTGTGAGATACTGTATTTTCAAAAAAACAATGCTTCAAAATAAAAACACAGTAACCCTCAGAAGACCAAAAAAGCAGTCGGTACCTACCTGTGTTTCAAAACCCAAAACATTCATCGAGCTGTGGGTTAATGCTCGTTATATCACAGCTGGAATTAACGTAACGCCTAGAGAGTGAATCCAAGATTTGGTGAAGAAAGAAAGCTGGTCCCATTTAGCATAACAGAGTTCATCAAACTCGTAATTAAGCGATGAAGTCAAAATCATCCACTTATCGTAATGCATTCATTCATGTCAGATGACTTTAAATGGTCTTTGCTTTTTTAACCGAACAAACGATTGTTCGGCAAACGAGCATGTTTTTAAAGCTGGAGAGGCACTGCGATTATAAAGAGTTGTTTAATGCCAAAAATCTGCAAATCCAGTCAAGTGTCCGGAGGAAACGGAGGTGTCTACAGGGTGCGCTTTCCCTGCCCGTGGATTCTGGGTGTTAGCTGCAGACTGGAGTGCATAGGAAGTGTCCTCCGAGTACTAAATGTAGAACTGATGAACAGCCAGCTGATCCATAAATGGACGAACCAGGTTATCAGTGGCGAAGTAAAACACCAGGCCGAAAGTTATGGAGATGGGAAGAGCCGGAAGGGCTTTTTTAAATATGGCAAGGAGCAGGAGAGTAAGACACAAACCCTGAGGAGTACAACAGAGTTTGTCACAAAATCCAACAGATAAAATCCTCCATGAAGGACTGGGAATAAAACGTTTACATATATTACTTACGATAAGAATGGCCACAAAGCAGGCTAGTGTTGTGTTCCAGTCCCCAGTAGCCGTAGCCGACGCCTTACCCACCAGCATACTGTAAAAGATGAAATCTCCCAAACCCAGTTTAACACCCCCTGGACAGAAACACACAACATTAGTTAACATGAACTAACAATGATTACTACTTCTACAACATTTATTAATCTTAGTCTTTTTTAACATTTGCTAATACACATTTAAAGCTGCAAGTCATTTTTGTAAACAAAAAAAAAAATGCACAAAAATCAGTTATTGAGCAGGTGCAACTCATATAATTTGAGATTTCGGGTCCACTTTCACAAGAAATGTCACTTTGAAGTCATTTGATCTTAATGAATATTAATGTCGAGTGCTGCTCTGATTGGCCGTTTCACAGCGCGGCTCATTTCAGTAGCTCACATAGCTCTACTGTCCGGCGTGAGCAATGGAGAGAGGAAGGATCCAACCTTATATGTTTGAGACGAAGATGCAGATTTTGAGGAACAACCAACAGTTCAGAGATTTTCGGTATTTGCAAATGCTGGGGGCGTGAATATTAATGATCACCGACTGCAACGTCACAGTCAGTGTTATGTAGGGATTCGCCTGTTTTTCAATGGACTGTTGCTCAAACGAGATTCACACAAAAAGGAGGACACAATGGTGTTTGAGGCTCACGGTATGTCATTTCCATGTACTGAACTCTTATTATTCAACTGTGCCTAAATAACGTCAGTTTTCCATTTTATGGCACCTTTAACCAGAGTTATGATAGTTTTGTTATTAATTAGCTTATTAATTTGAACTTTTTTAATTTTAGTTCATCGTTTCCATTTTATTATTTCATTATTCGTCTATTTTTAAAATATTTTTAAATGTTTAACATTTCTCATTTTTGTTTACGTTATGTTTTTAAAATAATATTTAGGCCTATTGTTTTATTTGATTTAAATTAACAGAGATGTTTTAATAGTTTTACTTTAAAAGTCAATGCTCATTAAAGCAATTGCAATTAATTGTATTAACTAATATTAACAAAAACTAATAAATGCTGTAAATATGTTGCTCATTGTTAACTAACATTAATAAATGAGACATTTTCACCCTAAAAAGTTAACTAAACAAATTAAAGTAACATTTGCACATAATTTATAATCAGAGAAAAATAAATATTGGATATCACTGCTCAAAATTCCTTTGTTAAATGAAAGCGAGATTTTCACCTTAGCTTTTTGAACTATATCAAGATGTACTTCAATAAAAATGTTACTAAACAATACTAGCTATCCTCAAACATTTCTCATGCATTTATTTAATCAAACCGTAGAAATTAGCCACAGAACAACAGATACTCACTCTCTTCATCATCATCCACAGGTGGAGGACGAGCGGTGGGCATCTGCTGGATCTCTCGTCTGCTGTCTTCGGTGGACTGTATGGGGCCCAGCTGATGCTGCTGCTGATCGACCCATGTGGGCGTGAAACCGCCGTCATCCTCCGGCTGGGCTGTAGGTGCCATGCCGACTACAGGGGACAGATAGAGAATTTTAACGTAAGACAGAAGAGTCAGAACGGCATAGTATGAGCATCTCATTGGTCATTTACTCGTGCGGGAAGGAACACAACACATCATATTTCTGTAAAATGACGCTAAACTGTACAGAGGGGCTCACCTTGGTTCTCCTGTTGAGGAACGGGATGGCTGGAGTTATTCCTGCTATCTGCATTGTCGGCCATGTTAAACAGCCACACCATGGTTGCTAACAAAACAAATAAATGGAAAACAATCAATACAATCTATGTGATGATGGCATAAAACATTAAGAAGATCTTACAGGATCTTACAAGAATAGATGAGGGCCGGAAAAATGGGCTCGTTCCTCTCCTGAGCCGTTTCAACAAGAATACGCAGAGGTCCTTTCGGACACAACACCGCCAACAGATCTACATTGTTTGTAAAAATAAACAACACAATGAGTTGTAAAACTAACCTTTTGAACGTCTACTGTATACTTTCATCATTACCGCAACTGACCATAGACGGATATAGAAGCCAGGATGAGCCAGGCGGTCCATTCGGGGAGATATTTGATGAAGACCAGAGCCATGAGAGCACTGATCATGATGAGATACGCCTGCTGGAGCCGCAGTGGACCTTTCCAGTGGATACAGATCATCCCCACCACCCCAAAATTCCAGATGATTAACGCTACCGTGAAGTAGTCCATGGCCACGTTGTACGTCTTGAACACTTCCCTGATGCGAGAAACAGAGGTGAACTGATAAATATAATCGATAATAACAGAGCGTAAACACACAACATCGATAAACGAAAAAACTTACCCCAAATAAATGAAGGAGAAGAAGAACAGGAGGAGAAGGTTGGAGAAGAACAACCAGCCTTGAATCACCTGAAAACAGACACAGATTGTAAACTTGCATTCAAGATCAATCCACCAGAAATTGAGCAGACTAATCATACCTTGTAGCATCTGTATTTGTAAAGCACCACCAGCACAAGCGTCATGACCACTATGACGCTGATCATGATGATGGCATTGAGCATGGAGTTGAGCGCGCGTTGACCCACCGTCTCTGTGTCCTCACGAAACGGTGTGTAGATCCTGAACACATGAAGAACAGGGTCTAAGTTCTCACACATCATATGCTGAGAACACAGACGTTTAGTTCCTACACAACAGCGGCAACTACATCCTCTGATCAGTGATTCTTTACTCATGTTAAAAATGACAGAAGATGATCATACAAGGAAATGAAAAAAAAGAAAGAGTTATTTTGTCTTCTTGTCCACACCGGCAAAAACGTCAGGAGGTTTCCTGAAGAGCTACAGAACTAAATTTAAAGTGCTTAAAAGATCTCATACTGTATTTTGTTGCAAGAACTGCCAAGCTGATTGTTAGTCATGTGATGCATGTATAAATCTATATCAATATATTTTTAACCCCCACACATATAAGGCCTGTTGCTTAGCATTAAAAAGTCAATAAAAGACTTATACCAAAGCAACGCATTTGAATCAAGTCAGGACGTGACTGATTAATGTTTAGAAGGGCATGAACAAACTAATTCTATAAGGTATAGGCCTCTAGGGTAGAGTCTCAAAACCACAAAAAAACAGTGAGGGAACCAGTGATGATACTCACAGCTGTTGTCCATCCTTCTGCGTGTAGAAACTGACCGATTTGATCGTCGCCACGACCACCACCATGCACAGGGTCACGGGGATAAACAGCATAATAACATGTTTGGCTCCGTATTTTAGAGTCAGTTCCTCATCTTCGTCTTCCTCGCTGTCATTGACCACCTGAGCGGGCCGGGCGGTCGGCGGCTGTCCGTTCAGCTCCACCTCGTTCCGTCCGGGACCGCCGGTGCCGCCCGTCTCA
Organism: Beaufortia kweichowensis; assembly: GCA_019155185.1. Classification (NCBI taxonomy): domain Eukaryota; kingdom Metazoa; phylum Chordata; class Actinopteri; order Cypriniformes; family Gastromyzontidae; genus Beaufortia; species Beaufortia kweichowensis. The sequence goes on along the minus strand of CM032805.1, from coordinate 1,835,615 downwards.
GCGTGCTGGTTGGTCTCCACTCCATCGTTTGACTGCACAGAAAGAGAAAAATAAATAAATGTGTGCTTAATGTGACCTAATTTACATGTGCAATTAACGTTGTGTTATCTGACCACAAGCAGTGTTGTCAGCTCTAAAGTATTTAGCAACAATATAATAAAATCCACTTTGTTAATTACGTCTATATTCATAATAGCATACGTAAGGGTCAAAGTCATCTATGGCAGAGAAGAGGAAAACACATTTAAATGCCCTTCACAGAACGGCAGCGGTGCCAAAGTTTTACAGCTGTGATTATTGCTGGTACGCTTCATGAAGTCAGATAAGAGCGAGTGGATCAGCCTCCAGCTACAAGCAGTGATAAATACTGTATCTGACATGCCCTACCTGATCTTATTTCACACGGGTGTGGTCAGACGTGCCTGTGCTTCTATACTGTATTACTAAACACTGCTTTTTCTTTATCTATTCTAAAACTAGCTAGAAATCTTTATTTCAGCTGGGACAAGTAGTTTTTAACAAGTGAATCATCAAAAGATTTACAATTATGCATTTGGCAGATGGTTTCATTTAAAGCAACAGTGGTTTTTTATCAGTATGCGTGTTCTCTGAAAAATTGACCCTACAAGCAACAGTGAGGTTGGTGACAGGATGTCCAGTGACACAGCAAAGCCAAGCAATGTTCAACTTCATGCAAATGAGGAGCAACTTTTGGGAGCAATTGTCAATGGGAGTGAAGTCAAAGGAGATCATGCCAGTTTGTGCTGATTTGTTTATAACTGTTTCTATGACAAGCAGAACTAGAAACGCCCGCTAACAACATCATGGAGAGAGACAAGTGACACACAGAGACAAAGTTGCTGACGGTGTGAACAGGGCTTTAGAGCTACAGGAACTTTAATGAGCTACAGCGAGAGCAACAAGAACATCATTAAGCTTCAGGAACTTACTGAATTTTAGGAACATCACTGAGATACAGAAACACCAGTGAGCTACAGGAAGAGCTTCAGAAACATCACTCAGCTTCAGGAACATTACTGAGAATCAGAAACACCACAGAGCTAGAGGAACATCACTGAGCTCAGAGAACACCACTGAGCTATAGAAGGACTTAAAGAAACATCACTGAGCTACAGGAAGAGCTAGAAGGGACTTCAACTTCAGGAAACATCACTGAGCTATAGAGGGATCTTAAGCTCAGAAACACCACTGAGCTATAGAGGACTTACAGGAAGATCTACACAGGAAGATCACTCAGCTTCAGGAACATTACTAAGAATCAGAAACACCACAGAGCTAGAGGAACATCACTGAGCTCCGAGAACACAACTGAGCTATATTAAGACTTACAGAAACATTACTGAGAATCAGAAACACCACAGAGCTAGAGGAACATCACTGAGCTCCAAGAACACCACTGAGCTATAGAAGGACTTAAAGAAACACCACTGAGCTATAGAAGGACTTAAAGAAACACCACTGAGCTATAGAAGGACTTAAAGAAACATCACTGAGCTACAGGAAGAGCTACAAGAACATCACTCAGCTTCAGGAACATTACTAAGAATCAGAAACACCACAGAGCTAGAGGAACATCACTGAGCTACAGGAAGAGCTACAACTGAGCTATATTAAGACTTACAGAAACATTACTGAGAATCAGAAACACCACAGAGCTAGAGGAACATCACTGAGCTCCGAGAACACAACTGAGCTATATTAAGACTTACAGAAACATTACTGAGAATCAGAAACACCACAGAGCTAGAGGAACATCACTGAGCTTCAAGAACACCACTGAGTTATAGAAAGACTTACAGAAACACCACTGAGCTACAGGAAGAGCTACAAGAACATCACTCAGCTTCAGGAACATTACTGAGAATCAGAAACACCACAGAGTTGGAAGAACATCACTGAGCTTCAAGAACACCAATGAGTTATAGAAAGACTTACAGAAACTGAGCTACAGGAAGAGCTACATGAATACTCCTGAGCTACAGAAACACCTATAAATGCTGAATAGTAAATATTTCTTAATTCCCAACATAAAAAAATAAGCAACGTTATTGTACGCAATGCAACATTAACGCAGACTCACCACATTATTGACAGCATTCTCCACACTATCAGCCATGGGTGCTGTAAAGTGACCCAGCGATCATAGAAACAGTAGGAGCTCTGGAACTGTCAGGATTGAAAAAAACATTTGATAAATCACAAAGAGGTAAGCTGAACTGATATAAAGATTGATGACGACCTGAAAACACACTAGATATCTAATTGGATGAATATTCCTCTTAATTCCTCCATAATTTGGAGCCAAAACAAAGTCAGAAAAAAGTTTAAGGGATGTATCAGGATATATACATTGCATTACCATTTAGCTTGGCATACTTACTGCGGAACACTAAAATAGCACCAATGTCATGAATACTATGAATGTCACAAATACCATGGCACTATTACAAAGAATAGACAATGCACCAACCTGACTGCATTAAAGATAAACAACAACAAAAAAATACTTTACAAAACACAGAATCAAATGTATTAGTTTGTATCTTTAATAAGTCGATTTTATGATTACATTGTTTAACAGATTGAAAACAATGCAGCTTCCGGCTAGTTAGCCGCTCGATTATCTTTTAAAGTCAAGATACATTCTACAAATCAGATATTAATGAAACAATTTAAAACTAAAATACGCCACTTAAAATACAGTACAAATGAAAAACGAAATAAACATGACCATCATTTAAAGGTGGCTGTGAGACAAACCTTGTGTCTGGATTCACGCTGACAAAATACTGTGAAGACAAACGTGATGAGAACGACACAAAGGTCATAGACGTGTTCATTTTCAAAGTAAAAGTTCCAATTTCAATTTTTTTTTCTTAACACTACTACAGACAAAAATGTTTCTCTTGATCCTAAAAATCGTTTAATCTTAAAGTGTATTTCAATGTTTGAAAATTCATTTGTAAACCAAAAGATCACTGTGCCAACATATTAATTTCTTAAATTAGATAACTAACATTTTATATGAAAAAGTATTTTTTAAATGGATTACTTGGAGCAAATTATGAATAAAAACCAGCCAATACGAGTTCAGCACTCACAGTTAATTGTGATATTTCATGGTTTTGATGTTCGAGTTTACTATTCTGAAATGTGAAAAAAACAACAAACTAAACAACAGTGAGTATGTAATTTCCAAACTGGTTCTGTAAGTATTAAGGCATTAAAAACAACTATTTAGTAACAATAATGCTATGCGTTTGTTTTTTATTGTCAGAAAGAAGAGGGAGGATACAATATTTTTTTTATATTTTTGGATTCAATATTTTATTTTAACCCTCTGTCACATAAAATTCTATTCGATTTTTAACTATAATGGTTTTTGTGGTGGGATTTACGGGTGAGATGTGACTTGGCGGTATCAATACACCAAAGCAATACACCACCATTAAATCATAAAGTTATGTTGCATAATAATATTTGAATTCCAGTAGAATTTGCATTGCTTTTACAGCGAGGTTTGTTGTTGCCATCAGTAAGCGTTAGTGTACGTGGCTTTTATTTTGAAATTGACACATGACCTGTGGAGTTTCGGGATTCTCGCGTGTTGAATCGGCTGTAAACATGTGTGAGATGGAAGCATGGTACATGGATGAGTCTGAAGAGGATCAGAAACTTCCTCACAGATTAAACCCGAACCAGTCCGTGAGTCTCAAACAGCTCGAGCACATCGGAGTTTATCACTGGAAGGTTCGATCATGTGACCTGACCTTACATAACAGCTGTGCTTGAGATTAATGAAATTAATTTTCTTCTTTAAATCAATTCAAAGAAAGTCAAATATCCAATCAAATAGTTTTTATATTATGGTTACCATGGAAACATAGTTTTCGTGAAAATACCACAGTGTAATAAAATTAAAATTAAGGATCTAATTCAAACAGAATAAGAAATTATCTGTTACTTCTCTGTTAGAAACCTTTACCTTTAGAAAAATAAACAATTTTAAAATAAAATTGTTGTAGCCATGGGTTTATTACAGTAAATGTACAGTAAATAAAATCGCTGGAACAATGGTTTTATTAGTAAAAGTGTAGTAGTTACCATGAATTCATTACACTAAAGTTATTGTAACCATAATTGTTAACCAGTAATTAACCAATAATTGTTTTATTACAGTAAAATAGTTTTAATCATAATTTTATTACAGTAATTGTATAGTAACCACACACTTAATAATACATAATTATTACATAAAACATAATATATTAACTGTAACCATGATTTTATTATAAAATGTTTGAAACAATGATTTTATAACAGTATTGTTTTAATTATATTTCTTTACAATCATTGTAAACCATGGGTTTATTACAGTAAATGGTTTTAATCATGGGTTTATTACAGTAAAATTGCTGTAACCATGCTATTATTACAGTAAACATGTAGTTACCATGATTTTATTACAATAAAAGTGTAGTAACCATGGGTTTATTATAGTAAAATTACTGTTACCATATTACTGTTATTACAGTAAAACAGGAGTAACCGTGGGTTTTGCAAATTCAACACCATTTCTATAGTTTGCTATTTATACCATAGTTAAACTTATTACTACGGTAAGACAATTTTTAAATTTGTAAATGGTAATAGTAAACAGTAAAACAATGGTTAACTTTTGTAAGAGTGATTGTCAGTAGTAATTTGCACCAAGTTTTATCATAGTGACCCTTTACAAAATGTACTTTATTACTACCATAATAATACAGGCTAATATTACACTACTAGTTCATCAGTATGGCATATGAATATGGTCATCAAACCATAGCAGTATTTTAGCAGTAAGTACACATAATAGTAAAATAAAGTACAACCACAATTTTCAATCATTTCACTCTTTTTTTTTTTAGTTAAATGCTGATATATATGAAAATGACCCAGAACTACAGAAGATCCGTGAGGACAGGGGTTATTCCTATATGGATATCATAACTATACATCCAGATAAACTTCCAGATTATCAGAACAAAGTAGGTTTGTGATATGATTTCTTTATTTTGAATAATGCTGTTAAATATATTGGGCATGTCTTTATCAATCGTATGATTTCTCTATTTTAGGTGAAAATGTTTTATGAAGAGCATCTCCACCTGGATGATGAGATCCGCTACATCCTGGACGGCAAGTCTTACTTTGACGTGAGGGATCAAAATGACCGATGGATCCGGATAGCTGTATCAAAGGGTGACCTCATCACACTGCCGGCAGGGATTTACCACAGATTCACTGTAGATGAAACTGTACGAATCTTAACTCTCATTATATAACTGGCTAAACTAGTTAGTTGAAATGATGTTTTTCTCTTTACATTCTCTTCAGAACTACACTAAGGCCATGCGTCTGTTTGTGGGTGAACCGGTGTGGAAGGCTTATAACCGGCCGGCTGATGACTTTGACATCCGCAAGACTTATGTGAACTCGCTCAAGTGCTCCTAAAATAATCCTGAATTACTCAAGTGTGGATTCAGATGCATTAACGTGCTCCTAAAATAATCCTGAATTACTCAAGTGTGGATTCAGATGCATTAACGGTGACAGGCTTGCTAACATCGTCAGGAGAATGAATTAAATATTCCTGATATTGCTAATATTTTACTATATTATAATAATATAATTATTATTATACTGTACTACACTATAATTAAGAGATGCACCAGTGTATCATCTGCTGATTTTTTTTTTTGATGAAAGTAAATATAGCATAAAAAGAATGATATAACGAACCGATAGTTTATTAATTAACTGGGTGAAGTGCAAGTGACAAACATCAGTGTCGATCCATAATTATTGTTAAAATTGGTGTTATTTACTTAATAAATCAAACTAAAATCAAGAAAAGTGTTCATACATTTATTAACAAGATTTCCAGAAATACACAATACACTTACAATCTTTTAAAAGCAATCATTTATTCACTTCAAATATATTCTTGAAACATTAGTAAGTCGCTTTACCCTTTTTCTGTTTTGTGCAGAGCAAAGTTACCTTTGGTCCTATCTGTACATTTACATACATGATCTTCCAGAAGCCACGACGTGTTCATTCACGTCTGTTGGATTACTCAGTGTCTGCTGTGTCTCATACTAGCTTTAGGCACTGGATGTTAAAGCTGTCTCCCTCCCGGCAGGCGGCGGCTTCGAGCAGAGCCTGTTTCTTCTGCGTGCTGCGCGAGGACTCCAGCTCGTACATGGTGGTGAGGTTAAAGAGCACGCTCTCGTGCAAATACAGCGGCGGGTCCTTGTGCACCAGACTCTCCAGCTGGCCCAGGGACTCCTTCAGCCTCCCCAAATACAGCAGACACACGGCTGCGTTGTTGTTTGCCTGGAGCGTAAAAAACGGAAATACATTTACACTTTTAGTGTTGTTACTTCATGACAGAAAATGAGCGAGTGCTTACCACTGGATTCTTGGGATCGATTTTCAAGACGTTGGAGAAACTTGCATGTGCGTCCGTGTAATTATTCTGACTTAAATAAACAAAAGCCCTGGCGAAGACAACACATATTTAAGGTACAAATGCATGTAAAGGATTTCAGGAAACTTACTAATGTAAGCAAAGTAAAATTTTCAAAAATTTTACCTGTTCATCAGGACTGAAGTGTCATTATCAGGTGATTTTCCCTTTGATTCACATGTTCTCTCAACCTCCTGAAAATATTTCTCTGCAGTTCTGATGTCCCCGATCTAACATTACAAACCCACAGAAGAAAAGATTACAGATATCTTTAATATCTCAGTTATTTCTTTTAGACATCAACGAGATCAAATGGAAACTTTTCTATAAGTCTCATGTGTGTCTCGGATACATGAGAAAAAGAGTCAGAAACAGTTTCAGAAGAGATCTCAACAATGACCCAAACTCAACTCAGATTTATCAAGTCTGACATCACATGTTAATATTATTGAAAAATTCAATATGAATATGATTTCAAACATTTCTCATCAAATTTATTCAAATCCAAATTATTATGGTGATATTTAAATGAAACATCCAAGTTTTACTTAACCAGGTCTTACCTGTAAAAAAATGCGTCCGATTCCGCTCAGCAGCTGGACTTTCTGCTCCGGCTCGTACTCGATGATGGACTGATACACGTCCACTGCGAGCACATAGTCCTTCATGTGAAATCAGACATGAGAGAACAAAAATCATGACACTAAACTGATAATTTATATTTCTCCATGTTCATGTCAAACCTGTATAACACAAAAGAAGATATTTTGAAGAATGTTGATAATCAAACACCATTGAGCCTCATTGACTGTCATTGTATGAACACAAAACCACTGAGACATTTCTCAAAATAGCTTATTTTGTGTTACACTGAAGAGTCACATACAAAAATCACATGAAGATGAATAAATAATGACAGAATGTTTATTTTTGGGGAAAAAGCTGTAATGAAACTGATCTTTAACCAGTAGATGGCACTGTGTAACATAATAACTGGCAACAAAAAATCATTTCTGCTTTTAAATCTAATGTAAGCACATACATTTTTCTTAAAAAAAAAAAAACCCTTGAACCCATGCACTGCTCTTCCTCTCATGTACCTTCATCATCAGCAGACAGTTTGCCATGGAGTACATCACCCGACTCAGACGTGACCTCCACAGCTGGATGGAGGCTGAGTTTTCTCTGAGAGAGACAGTGAGAGATGTACCTTCAGAGAGAGAGAGAGACAGAGAGCCATGAGAGAGACAGAGAGAGAGAGAGAGAGAGAGAGACAGAGAGAGAGAGAGAGAGAGAGAGAAAGAGAGAGAGAGAGAGATGAGAGAGAGAGAGAGAGAGAGAGAGAGCGCAAATGGAACTGATTTGAAAATTGCAGTGTTTTCCTTCTTTTGGCTTTTCTAAACCGTCAATTATTTGTCTGTAAAAAGGAATTATAGCAGAGAGACAATCAACAATTATTATAGCCCTTTGGCTCTCTGTAGACTCGCATCATCTCGCTCTGATCACGATCATGTGTATGTGCACATTAACAGAGACTGGCAGCAGATAATCTGAAGAGAGAAAGAGCAGACTGAACATATCATTACATTTCCTCCACCTCCATGTCATGATGCTGTGATCATATTCCTCATCTACAGCCGTTTAAAACGTTCCTCACTGAATCTCATAAGAGATGATTTTAAGTGTAGCAACACAAAAATGAAAAACATCTTTGGTCCTTGTGTTCCATCTATAGAGTGTCAAAATAATCAATAAATGAACAAATGCAAATGTATTTCTTAATTTGAGAAAATTTCTCATTCTTTTCTAATGTTGACATGTTGTGCATGTTCTCTCTCTCTCTCTCTCGCTCTCTCTCTCTCTCTCTCTCTCTCCTTACATATGGGGTAAAAAAAATTATGCTAATGAGTAAACAAATGTTCACTGTGATGAACCCGACAAATTCTAACCCTCGCCATCGGACCCGTACACCACCACCGTGGGGTCAACACGGGCACTGAGCAGCCCTCCCTCTCGCCCGCCCGGTACAGGGCGAGCAGCAGGACACATCAGAGTCACCCGGCTGTCAGCTTTCAGCACCACGAACAGAGCGAGTGTGTCCCGCTGTATTTATCTCTGTCTACAGCAAAACAACATGTGAGGAAGTCAATCTAGCGCATGCAAGACGCCTCTTGAGTCGCCTCTCAAACCAAAATCGCAACTTCTGCAGGAGTTCTTCAAAAAACATCTACTACAGACATGTGCAACACAAATCATACTGGTTTTTAGTCATATTGTGTCATCAGTATATTTGCTTTGTTTTCCAAGAAGAGAATTAAAGAAGATTAGTACATTTATATATATTTGTTTGCTTATTTAAACCTTTAGGGATTTTTAAAAAGAGTTCAATCCTCCAAAGATACACATAAAAGTAAAATCTCATTTGCATTACTATATAATCAATACTGCCATCGACTTTGAAAGTTTAGGCTTGTCGCAATGCATTCTGGGATTTCTCAATCCACAAAATACTGTATACAAGTGATGCTGTTTGAGCATCTTAGTAAGCAGCATCATTGTCTTTGTCTTCTGTTGAACATATATTTATGTCTCTGTCTCTGTACCTTGTCTGTTTTCCTGCGTGAGGTTGATCATACTCCCGTCCTCAGCGAATCCCTCCTGCAGGTTACTCAGGATCTGTGAAAGGACGAGAGCAGAAGTTTAACAGCACTAATTACAGCTGGGCTAATGAAATTTCAGAGCGCTGCAGAGGAGGAGCAGCCGGCGGGGTGGAGAGTTCAGGACTCGGTCGTGCTCACCTTCTGACAGACGCTCTTGATTCTGTGCAGGCGGTCCAGAGTCTCCTGCGGCTTCTGGAGGTACTGAGGAAGCTCGGCGTGCAAAACACGCATGGAGAACGGCACCATCGAACCTATAACATCCGAGATGACTTTATAAAACTAATGTAGAAGTGCACTTTCTTTCTGTTAAAACAACTCTGTACTGGTATAACAGGACCACGGCATCACGCTCAGCTTTGATCTGGTGTCTCTTTGATTTAAGGACAATTCCTGTACATCAAGCATCTCAGGGCAGACTTGCCAATTTATCCCCCAATCTTATTCTTACTTATCAGATAAAGTAAGTCAAATTCTAACAAGGATCAGCAGTCAGCTGCAAACAATGTCTTGTTTTTGCATGTGCAATTATTACTACCTAAATGATTTTCCTAACAATCAGGCAAGTTTCATGCCAAAACATGTTGCCATCATTACAGAAAATGCCAAAACATGCTAGTATCATATTAGAGTCATGTTTTATCATGCTAGCATCATGCTGAAGCATTTTAGTGTCATTGCAATATTATTGTCATTGTGGTCTTGTATAGTTTTGCCACAGTAGTCACCACTCACATTTTCTTCAGAAAATGTACCTATTTAGTATTATACATTATTTATAGGCATTCATATGATGATGGTGATTGCTGAGGCTTTATCACAGTATTATCATAATATTGGATTACATCACTGTTGTTCTTCCTAAAGATCTTTTTGTTCATTTTTAAACCCCAACTGATATTTTATATAAAAAAGAGAAGTATCTTAAGCATTTAAAAAACTAATTTTAACTAATTTAAATTAATCTACAAATAAATGATGATTTATATTTAATTAAATAATGATTGATAAACCTCTGACTGTGTAAGCAAAGAAAGTATTCCGCGTACTACTGTGTAAGCTAATGTGATTTCAGAGAAATGTAAACAATTATACAAATACGTTATTACGGATGCTCTGATCCTTTCAGAATATTTGTTTTTTCATTATATTTTTTGACCCATTTTTGACCCATGACCCATTATAATAACACCGTGTCAATAATCACTCATAGCACCGTAGCATTACGCAACCTTTGCCAACATTCAACATTCACCTCTTCGTCCAGGATATACGCCGGGGTAATACTCATAGTAAAGGTTCGGATAGTCCAGACTGCCGAAGGGCTCGAACTCCATTTCAGCGTTCTGGAAAAGATTCAGCTTAACCAGAAGAGCGAGTCGTACAAGCCACAGCTGCAGAGAGAGAGAGAAACAACAGACCGACATGATGTGCATTAAGTCGTGTTTAAATGCTTTATGTGAGAATAGAGAATTTGCTGTGGAGCCACATGAGGTTGGTACATGAAAGCGAGCAGATGCTTTGATACTGCTGAATCCAGAGCCGCTGAGGTTCCTGTGGGTTGTGTGGGTGTCGGGCCGCTTTTTGATGTACAGTCAATTATTATTCACATGACGTATCATTACATGGACATTATTACAATGTATATTAATGCATCATGAAGGCATATCATGACATTCATAGTAAAGTTATATTATAAAATTATACACATGAAATACTCTTTATAAAGTATTACATAGTCAAATTGCCATTTTGATACTCTATCTGCAAAGCTTTTCATTTGGCAGTCGAAGCATTTGTGTTCAAAGTAACTGGTTCTTTACTAAATGATGCAAAGCTTCAGAAAATTCAATGCTTTCCATTCAATTGGCCAGTTTCATATTTAAAAATGCAAAATGCAACAGGTTAACATCCATTCTTGATCTGAATTTGATAGATTTCTTTAAGAACGGATAGGTAGAGAACTTTATATATATGATCTGAAATGTATTTTTTTAGCACAATTAGTATTTTGAGCTTGTTTAGCATTGATAATGTATCTTTCTAGTCACAGGGTATGCAGATTATTTAATTATTTAATGTGCTGCCATATTGGAAGTTGGTGCGCTCAATGGTTTGTTGCCATGGATACATGACGATGCTAAAAATAAGAATATTATCATATTTGGGTAAAATATTCCTTAAATAATTTCTAATTAGTAAACATTTTATAAGAACAAAGAGGCACTTTATGTCATAACTACGGTCGCATTATATCATGACCTTTTGAACTCATTAATTGTATAATTAATGCATAGAATTTTAATTGATGTTTTTACTGTGACACCCTTGTTGACAACTATAAAATATATCTTAGGGTGACCCGCTCATTCTACTGTAACGTCTTCCAACAGCTGCTACAGGCTTTAATTTCAGACATAATGGCAAGCATTTCCTGCCCCAGGTGGAGTTTTTCTCACCTGTAAGGAGTCTGTGGTGTGGTTGGTGGGCTGTCCGCTCTTGCCGTAACCCTGTCCGTGAGCCGTCAGCAGTCTGCCCGTCAGGTCCACGGCCGCCCTCCAGTTCTTAGTGCTCTGCGGGAGATGAGAGGAGATGAACCTGTTCAACAAACATCTGCTCATGCCCGGTAATGATGACAAGGTCACTCGCTTTAAACCTCAAAGGTGTTTATTAGCACAAGACTTCGCTCTTAATGTAAAAATCGAATCAATGGCAACATTCACACAAATAAATCGGACACTTTACACTTAAAATAATAATAAATACATAATAATATGTATCATAAGGTATGATTTCAAAGGAAATGTTAAAGGAAATTCTTAAAGGAAACAAAATGTTAGTTTTAGTTGCCAGAATCTTATGGGAACCAAAAACGAACGTTCCCTTTTTTCTGGATTCTATCAGCACTACTGCACGTCAATAATTAGTACATTCTGTGTCGTGGGTTTATCCATCATTCACCAAAATAATATTAAAGAACGTTCTGCAAAAGTTATTTTATAGCTATTTAAAAATAACCTCCCTGCAACGTTCTAGGAACATTATGATTGCAATATGAAAATGCAAAAAAATATTATTAAATGTTATTTTATGGCTGGAGAAAATCAAACCTAACAAGAATCTTCTTGGGACGCTATATTTTGGTTCATGACCAAAAAGGAACCAAAAACTAACATTAGGGGAATGTTCTGCATTTGGTGGGTTTCAATTGTGTCACGTTAATCAGTTTCACGTTGTTTCTGTGTGTGCTGTTTATTAATATCTCCATCATATGTGTCCATCTGTCTTGTTTATGAACCCGTTTCAGTCTCTCTTCTGTGTGTTTCAGTCTTTCCCTAAGCTCCCTTGCTCTTTCCTCTGCTCTCTCTCCTCCATCAGAGACCCCAGAGTCTCTAAATCTTCATTAGAGCAGGAAATGAAGCCGAAAACCACTGGCGGGGAAACGTACATGAGCAGCATCAGCCACAGAGATCCGAAATAACACAAGTCAACGGCAGGGGAAATGGGGCTCTTTCTGATCTACTGCCCATTTCAGCGACTCCACAAAAAACAGATCAGGGTTTCTGATTGGGCTTTTTAAGGACATGCCGATCCAAAACTACAACAAGACGCAGAAATCATTTTTGGGTGAACTACAATCCCTTTAATATGTGTGTAATGGACCTCCGACAAAACAAACCAAAAAGCTTCGAGTCAGCCAGCGGGACGCCACGTTTAAAAGCATTTGCTTACATGCTCAACAGTTTTTGTTTGTCTGAAATCAGTTTCCATCAGTATTCTGAGCAGTAAAGTGACCTCTATGAAAGCATTCATAGAAACTCATCTGCGATCAGACTGATGGTGAAGATGATGCTCTACAGACGCCACTGAACCTACAAACATCAGACCAAGACAAGCCAGACAAAGCAATGTCAATAAAATTATAGCTCCATTATCTAATATTTATACAGTGCTATCCCAAAAGGATTTGGAAAGAGACATAATGTTTATATTTCGGGCCCAAACACAATGGATTTCAAATGAAATGGTCCATGCGCAATGCCGTAACTTTGCACATAATGGTCAGCACATAATTTTACATTCAGATTTTAATTTCAGACTCTGTCATTTAAATACATTAATGGAGTAAAAATTATTTGTTTTTGTCCATAATTAATTACCACAATCCATGCATGAGCATGCCATTGAACATTCACTTTAGTTTCATGACCAAACAGTTTAATCTGATATGGACGTCTCTAGTATAACATGTCCTAAAAGAAGTCAAAAAGACATAGTAAATCCCAACACCATGGCATTCGGAAGTAAATTTTAGATATTGAGGTTAAATATTTTCTGGATCCTTTCGGCTCCACAACACATCAATAATAAGTACGTTCCAAGTTGAGTTATTTTAGGTTATTTCAAAAATAACCACCAAAAAAAACGTTAATTTTTCAGAAATTTCACCTTGCTGCAAAAGGGCATGTTAGTTGTGTGCCAGCTGATCTGAACAGTCTAATTTAATGCACAATAAAGTCAAAAAGATGCCAACATCATGGTATTGAGACATACATTTTAGAGGTTTATTTTTTGCAGGACCTAATTAGTGTGTTGTGTTTTATCCATCATTTATCTAATAATATAAAAGATTATTCTCTATAAAATATTTAGGTGATTTAAAAAAAACATCTGGGAATGTTATTTTACGACTGCAGAAAACGCTCTTTGTTCACCTTTTACTAGCTTCAACACTAGTCCTATATGTGACCATAGGCTGTGTCTGAAACCGCTCACTCGTTCCCTCGTTCCCTCATCCCTCTAGAGTGTATGGCAGTTGAGTGCACTATATCAGCAATCTGACGCCAGTGCGCGAAATAGCATGGCTAAATAGCATCGCATCAGAGTGCACGGACAATTTCGTCATTAACATACGACTTCCCATCTGTAATATTAGATTGTTTGGCTTTATGAATTGTGTGTCACTGTTCACTTGTCACGTTTATTGTATTATTTGATATTAAAAAGGGGGAAAATTTAAATTTATTATATTTAAAAATAAGGGAGAATAAAAACAACTATCCATCACATTTATTTGTTCATACAGTATAAATATATAACACAGAATATTAATATATTTTGAAAAAAAATCATTAAAAAATAATATATGAAATAACGATCAATAAGAACTTACACAAGTGTATGAGCAAACGTTATTTAAAAACATTATTTTGGCGGGTTTCCAGTCACAGTACCCAGCCTCCAATGTTGCCGTCCGCCATATTTCTTTTTCTTTTACGTTCTATCGCCGCCTCGCGTTGGATTTTGGGAAATGCCGCTTCAACGAGTGTACATCGGTTGTACACACGAAATCAGAGAGGATTGTGGGTAAAAAGTAGTGAACGAATGTAGAGAATGAACTCGTTCACTCAGAATTCGGACGGCAAAATGGCCGACACCCGATATAGTGCACTATATAGGGGATAGGGAGCGGTTTCGGACACAGCAATAGCTTCTAAACTGTGCTTATTGTTAGTTCATTGACAAAATGTTGAGAAAAGATGTCAAAATGTCAAAAAGCATCTGCTAAAAAAATTTTAATGAAACTGATAGCCTAAAAATAACCACCGGGGATTTTGTTTAGGTTATTTTTAGGTTATTTAAAAATCTGTTTAGTATTTTCTATTTTTAAAATGATATAATATAAAATACAAGATGAACATATTCAATTTTCAATTTTCAATACAATTCTCGAAACATTAAATTAAAATATAATAAAAAAATAAGTCTTAAGCATCCTTCCTAAACAAACATGCTAAGCATAATGAGTCATTCTGAAAAAGGTGGATACAAGAGCAATACTCTGTGTGTGTAGTCTCTCTTTCTTACACACACAGGATCTGTGGGATTAGAGCTCATGGTTCCACGAGCAGCACTTCATTCCTAATACACAGTGTGTATCCTTGTCTTTTCTTGAAGGACATTGGCACAGCAGGAAAGGCTGTATATCTCAGACCTGTCTGTGTGAATCTGACGTTTGTGTTCAGAGGGAGATCAGTCAGGCGGTCATTCTGAACCCTTTGGGTTACAGCTGGCACATTAGTGTGACACAAACTACATGAGATAAACTACCACACCACCAGCATGAAATATTACGCATTGTTTTTGCAATTAAAAGAATTATATCCTCTTGTTCTGATACCAACTTTACTCAGTAAAAGACTTGCCAACTTAATACATTATTTAAAGTTTGTAACCAACAAGAAATAAAAATAATTTAAATTTGAGTACCATTCGATCGTTCCTTTTTTGTCGTTTTTTGTTTTTTATGCTTCGGCCATGGCAAACTCTAAATAATTATAGATTAAACATCACCTACATTTTAAATGGTTGGAGTTGTGCGTGTTGTGAACAGTAATTTGCTTTCAGTGTGGATAGAGAAATTATATACGATTAGAAATCGTGATTGGCTGGGATGTGCTATCAATTACGCAGACAAGATCAACAATTAGGGGGTATATACACAACACCGTTTTCAACTAAAAAAAGAAAACTTTTCATGTGTTTTGACAATACATTTAAATAATTGAACAACATTTTGAAAGCCTGAAAACGAAAACAAGTTTTTGAAAATCTGGGAATGTTATTTTACGACTGCAGAAAACGCTCTTTGTTCACCTTTTACTAGCTTCAACACTAGTCCTATATGTGACCATAGGCTGTGTCTGAAACCGCTCACTCGTTCCCTCGTTCCCTCATCCCTCTAGAGTGTATGGCAGTTGAGTGCACTATATACGAATCCGGACGCTGGCGTAAATAGCATGCGCCAGAGTGCACGGACAATTTCGTCATTAACATACGACTTCCCATCTGTAATATTAGATTGTTTGGCTTTATGAATTGTGTGTCACTGTTCACTTGTCACGTTTATTGTATTATTTGATATTAAAAAGGGGGAAAATTTAAATTTATTATATTTAAAAATAAGGGAGAATAAAAACAACTATCCATCACATTTATTTGTTCATACAGTATAAATATATAACACAGAATATTAATATATTTTGAAAAAAAATCATTAAAAAATAATATATGAAATAACGATCAATAAGAACTTACACAAGTGTATGAGCATACGTTATTTAAAAACATTATTTTGGCGGGTTTCCAGTCACAGTACCCAGCCTCCAATGTTGCCGTCCGCCATATTTCTTTTTCTTTTATGCTCTATCGCCGCCTCGCGTTGGATTTTGGGAAATGCCGCTTCAACGAGTGTACATCGGTTGTACACACGAAATCAGAGAGGATTGTGGGTAAAAAGTAGTGAACGAATGTAGAGAATGAACTCGTTCACTCAGAATTCGGACGGCAAAATGGCCGACACCCGATATAGTGCACTATATAGGGGATAGGGAGCGGTTTCGGACACAGCAATAGCTTCTAAACTGTGCTTATTGTTAGTTCATTGACAAAATGTTGAATGTTCTCTTATTTGGATAAAAGCATCTGCTAAAAAAATGTAAATGAAACTGATAGCCTAAAAATAACCACCGGGGATTTTGTTTAGGTTATTTTTAGGTTATTTAAAAATCTGTTTAGTATTTTCTATTTTTAAAATGATATAATATAAAATACAAGATGAACATATTCAATTTTCAATACAATTCTCGAAACATTAAATTAAAATATAATAAAAAAATAAGTCTTGAGCATCCTTCCTAAACAAACACGCTAAGCATAATGAGTCATTCTGAAAAAGGTGGATACAAGAGCAATACTCTGTGTGTGTAGTCTCTCTTTCTCACACACACAGGATCTGTGGGATTAGAGCTCATGGTTCCACGAGCAGCACTTCATTCCTAATACACAGTGTGTATCCTTGTCTTTTCTTGAAGGACATTGGCACAGCAGGAAAGGCTGTATATCTCAGACCTGTCTGTGTGAATCTGACGTTTGTGTTCAGAGGGAGATCAGTCAGGCGGTCATTCTGAACCCTTTGGGTTACAGCTGGCACATTAGTGTGACACAAACTACATGAGATAAACTACCACACCACCAGCATGAAATATTACGCATTGTTTTTGCAATTAAAAGAATTATATCCTCTTGTTCTGATACCAACTTTACTCAGTAAAAGACTTGCCAACTTAATACATTATTTAAAGTTTGTAACCAACAAGAAATAAAAATAATTTAAATTTGAGTACCATTCGATCGTTCCTTTTTTGTCGTTTTTTGTTTTTTATGCTTCGGCCATGGCAAACTCTAAATAATTATAGATTAAACATCACCTACATTTTAAATGGTTGGAGTTGTGCGTGTTGTGCACAGTAATTTGCTTTCAGTGTGGATAGAGAAATTATATGCGATTAGAAATCGTGATTGGCTGGGATGTGCTATCAATTACGCAGACAAGATCAACAATTAGGGGGTATATACACAACACCGTTTTCAACTAAAAAAAGAAAACTTTTCATGTGTTTTGACAATACATTTAAATAATTGAACAACATTTTGAAAGCCTGAAAACGAAAACAAGTTTTTGAAAACTATATTGTTTTTGTATGAATTTGTTAAACGGTGACGTCATGTGCATGCGTGTAACATGTATAAGAAGTTAACACTGCTGGCCCGGCATGCATAATACATAAGTGTGAATGGGATCATATTCAAAACTTTTTCAAACGCAAAGGAAAAACGCTTTCGTTTTAGCTGTGTAAACATACCTATAGTATAGAATAACTATAAGCTATTCTTTAAAAGTACAAAGGTGAAAGTTTACTCAAGAGTCCAATTAAATATTAAAAACCTTTAATGATCATTATTTTTCCATTATATATATATTTATCATTTATATTGATTACTGTTATTAAAAAGGAAAATTTTTATGTGTTTTGGCTAATTATTCACACAACAATGGCGTTTTGAGGGCGTTTTCAAAACAGGTTTCAAAGTTTGGAAAACAATATTGTTCTTGGTGTAAACTACAAAAGTTGTTAAATGCGGGGATGTTAGACGCATACATATTACGTGTTTTTTTCACAGAGTAACATCACCAACTACTGGCCTGTCATGCATAACACTTCCATGTGAACGGAATCGTTTTGACATCGTTGTCGTCTGTATGCAAAACTTTTTAAAATGCAAAGGAAAAACTCAGGCACATCGACACGAGACCAAAACTGTGACTCACTATTAGTCGCTTGAGACCCAAAAAGTTCTGCTCGACTGAATTGGCTGAAAGCACCTGTCTCTTCATAGCCGCCTGTTCACCCAGAAGGCGCTGCATCAGATCCTTCACGGCATCGCCCTGTAATAGAGGAAACGTCAGTTTGTGCTCCATTTCCATAGGAAGGGTTTTGCAAAACTGTACTGACCTGTAGGTTGTCAAACTTGAGTCCGGGCATGGCCAGGTGCTCTCTGTCTAACTGAACAGGACTAATCTGATGTGTAGCCACCGATATCAACACTCTCCTGGTCTCTTCTGAAGGAAGCCAGGCATCGTAACGCTTATCCACCTCGCTGGTGCTCAGAGCTCGTGAACGGGTCGTCTCCACCCGAGAACACGGCCTGAAGCTTGCTCATGGACACCCCAGGGTCCACTGAAACTGCCTCAGGTTTGGGAACATCAGCCTGAGGAGTCGGACCGAAGTATGTGGTGGTCGGTACAGCTTCCGGTGGCCCTGTGGTGGGCACGCTGCCAGGGCCAGACAAAAGCTCAGACTCTGGAGGGACCGCTGCCTTAGGCGACTCTGCATTCGGGTTACTGATAGATATGAAGGAGGTGGAGGTTGTAAACGAATCGAAGAAGTCAGAGGCTGGGTTAACCGCTCCATTATCTGTGAAGAACTTACTGAGGCTGGGGCTCGGCTGGCACACCTGAGGGATGAGCTTATTGGGGGTTTCGGTGCTGCCGATGGTAAAGCTCGGAGACTTCACCAGGATGGGCTGGAAGCCGTCGGGTATCAGTGCTTTGGGCTGAACACCCTGGCTGAAGATTGTACACACCGGAACAGGCTCTTCTTTGGGGGTCGTGCCCGCATCCGTGTCGAGAGGTGAATCCTGAGCACTGAGACTTTGAGGGCTGGGAGTGTCAAGGGCCGTCTGGACAACAGTTTCAATCTTGTCATCTGTTTTAACCTCCTCTTCTTTAAATAAATCCACAGAAGCCTCCTCACCATTTATAGACGAGGCATTGTCTTCCTCCTCTTTTCCTCCATCAGGCTCTTTGGACTTCTCCTCATCCTCGTTCTGCCCTAACAACGTGTCGATAGGAACGACATCCTCTTCCTCACTGTTGGGCGAATCTGAAATCATCACGCTCTCCATCATCTGGTCGTTCAGCTTGTCTATAATGCTTTCACAGTTACTGTCATCTTGCGGTGAAGCAAACGCTTCGGCATCCAGGTCGATGCTTTCCTCGTGGAAGGGTACTTCTGGAGTGATAGACCGGCCTGAAAGATCAGTTTGGGGCATGGCGGAGACTTCAAGCCTGTCAGTATCACCTGCTCCATCTATATCAAGAGTAACAGGTCTCTGTGCCGGACTGTCACTGCCGTCCATGACTCCAGCCTTACTGTTCCCTATGATTGAAGTCAAACAGAACAAAGATCAATGGATCAATGAATAGATAGACAGATAGAAAAAGAGAATGCATAACATAACAGCAATTCCATGCAAATGTCAACCTTAGCATGAAAAGATGAAGTATTTCTCAAAGGTTTTCATCATACTGATAGTTCAGATGTCAATATTTGCTGGTTTAAATCCTCATATGAGGTCTCTGTTAATGTTTTTTTAAGAATTTGCTTATATTTACATCATGATTTCTCATAGTCAGATAAAGTGCTGTTTTCAGAATTGTCACATTCATAACAGTCCATATCCCTCATAAATAAACACATAAAAATGAAAAATAACTATTTTACGTTGTTTGAAGATTCAGTCTTTTTCATTTCTTAGCTATAATTGCTTCTGGTTTGTGTATTTTAATTCACAGAAATCCTACAAAGTCAAGCCCCTTTTTATATACCTGTCAAAGGTTTGGAAACATTTGATGTTATTTTTCTTCATTTTAGAATAGTAGTAAACTCATAAAAAACACAATAGTATCTGTGGGAATTATGTTGTGACTAATATCATCTAAAATAAATGAACACTATGTTCAACTGTGGTGTTTTTGTTAAAACCCTAGTAACCATACATTTAAAATAGTCTCCAATCACAGTTTAAGCATGATATTTGTAGTAAAACTATGTTAATATAAACAGTAATCAATCCACCTAAAACCACGTTTACAAACGTTTTTACTATAATAAAACAATGGTTACATATCCTAAAAATGCAATAACTAGTACCACGATTAACATTTCAGATCCTGTCAAATGTTGTACAACACTTATACAGACCGTGAACATAGCATCAGAAATAAAACATATTGATTATATAACAATAAAACACGATTTTACCTTCAGTGAAATAAACGCTGAGATGACAGCGATGTAAACACGCGCATGCGCACGAAGAGCCAACGGTGGCCAAGAGGTATCAAACGTCAGCTCTACGGCAGAGATCGGTATTCTCGACCGACATTTGCGTTCGCAAACCCTAAACACGCGCTCACAGGTACGCACGTTACGTCAGCGTTCATGCGCTGTTTGCGTAATCGTCAAGTCTGTCTCGCGGAACTGCTGTAGGTTGACAAACAGGAGATGTGTTTACTCTGAGTTAAAGATAAATGAGTGAATGAATGAATGAATGAATGAAAATGGAGGACGACGCACCGGTTATTTATGGCCTCGAGTTTCAGGTACCTTTTTATTCAGGTTTACAACACATATATTTCATATTAATGCAGATAGGTGTGCAGTTAAACTGGTCCTGGTTTACTGGTACTTAATATGACTTTCAACTCGAAGTTCAGAAAATAGGATTTTAATGCATCATATTGGGCATTTGATGTCAAGTAAATGTAAAAACATTTAAGTGAGCTACAAATATAAACAGCATTTTTAATGCCTTTAAGCAAGATACCTATCCTGATAGCATTGTATGCATCTGCTATGGGGACAGCAATGATCAGCCGTTCTGGGCATTTATAGTCAGTTGAAGACATGAACATATTATTAAGCTACATTCTGTATAAACAGCATTCTTAGGCTTTCAAGTGAGCTACCTACCATTTTAGGTATCTACTAAAATGCTTCCTATCTAGACAACTTCACTGATCAGCATTACAAGCATTTATAGATATAATATGGAGTTAAAGCTATGACAGCTTCCACTCTTCCTGGAAGATCTGTTCTCACCGTCATCAAGTGTGTCTATTATGACAGGAAGAAAGAGAAAAAGACTGAGACAGACAATATCCAGAAGATATGAAGACACTTACCTACCTGCAAAGCTACATGAAAAACTATGTGCAAATGTGTCTATGACAAAAACTGCTTTAAGTGCAAATGGTGGTCACATCAAATATTGATTCAATTAGGTTAATATAAGTTAAATGATAAATAAAATCAATTTATGACATTATTTTTGAAAGCATCCCCAATTTACAGAATTGCCTAAATCTTTTCACAGTACTGTAGCTTTGCAGGTAGATTTTCTCAGACGTCTTGGAGACATTCCCACAGGTTGTCTGGATTTAGTCTGTCTCTTTCTGTCATAAAAGACAGACTTAATGATGATGAGAACGTATCTCTATCTCATAGCTCTTTTTGGATATCTAGTTTGTTGTATGCCATGAAAGTATTTAGGGTCATGAGCTGATGTTTAGACAGCAGAACGCCTGCTGATGTAGTGACCTTCACAATGCAGTGTATTGTCAGTCATGATAAATCAAATAGGTGTAGTATTCTCTTTATGTAAATAATGTCTCACCTGTCATGATCTCTGCATGATTCAGGCACGTGCTCTCACAGCCCAGACAGCCGAAACAGACGCCATCAGGTTTCTAGTGGGCACACAGTCACTGAAGTTTGATAATCAGGTGAGTAAGATACATAAAAGCATCTGCCAAATGCGTAAATGTTAATGTAGATTGCAATTGGCTCCATTTACATTTTATGCATTTGGCAGGCACTTTTATCCAAAGTGACTTACATTGCATTAAACTATAAATTTTTTTGACTATGTGCAATTCCTGGAATCGAACCCATGAACCCATGTTTTTTTGTGTACCTTACCAGCCTGATCTCATGGGAATTGTACAAATACATACAGTTATTGAAAAGCAATGATAAAGCCCCACCCCTAACCCAGCCTCAAATCCCAATATCACTGGGGAGATGACAAAACGTACTAAAGAATATGAATGAGATCATATGAATTGGAGATAGCCACCTCGTGAAATACATATGAGCTCCTGTGAGATTATGTTGACCCTACGCATGGTTTTGTTATATTTTGCTGAGTGTTTTCTGTACAATCGTTGGCAGAATTTGTCGCTACTTTTTTTTACTTTGATCCATCATTGTGATATAATAAATCTTTGATATCCTCACCCCTAAACAACATGTTTAAACTAATCATGCCATTTCTTTACGTCAGACGTCTCTTCCTGTAAACAGTTTCTGGCCGGTTTAAGCCCAAAAAGTAAAGATCTGTGATGCTATTATGTAGACACATACTTCTCTAATGGCCTGCAGGTCCAATATCGCTTTCAACAGGGCCGTCCTTCAATATCAGCTAATTTGTAATCTCTGTGTTACATTGTGACAGATTCATAAAGCAAGCTGCTGTAGAATGTGTCTTTAAAATCTAATTCAGACAGATATTATACTGAAAAGCAGATATTGGTGTCTAGCAATAGGCCATCTGTTTATCCCAGTGCACATGCTTCAAGTTTTCATCGTATTCATCCGGCTATTTTTCGTCTACGGTACGAGAGGAGGCTCAGTGTGCATCTATAGAGCAGAAGCTGATAAATCAGGAGCGGGTTTCTCTCTGTCGCTCATTACAAAACCTTTCAACGCCTCCAATTATCCTGTCCAGTCATCTGAATTTATTTGTATTGCTTCCCTTCATAAAATTATAACATTGCCTAATAATTCTCCTCCAATGCCTCTGTTCAAGGTTAATGGTTTCTTCTCCAACTTTCCGCAGGATGAACTGCAGGGTTGCCCTCACGTATGCATGCGCTCTTTCTCTTTCTGCACTATTTTTCGGTTCGACTTGTTAATGTGCGTTTGCAAGTCAGTGTCGCTTTCAGATAATATGTTTCATGAATTTTCTCCAGATATGTGACTGTTGCTATCAGTCATATTCAGCTGTTGTCTGTATAAACAGTGTATTTATGAATATAAGTAAAGATTGAGATGATTACTTTACGCTACACTTAGTTTGCGATACGATACAATACACCATACTGGGTTTACGATTGTATCGTGATAGTTTGAACAAAATGTAAAAATGAAACTAAAAATGAAACTTCTTAAAGCAGAAAAAGTCATGAAAATGAAATCTTATGTTGACGCAGGCCAATAGGATTAAAGAAACGTCATATTGTAAAACAATCACCATAGCTCTACAATACTCATTTTTACAATATCTTGTTACACCCCTAATGATTATCTTGTTATCTCGTTACACCCCTAATGAATTAAAAGAAATTAGAAATACATTCAAAAAGAAGAAGTTATCTAAGAGATTATGCAAGAAATTTTGCTGAAAGAAAATAAATCTTAAATATTATTAGGATCATTAAGAAAATCTTAATGCATATTGACATTATTTTTAAATGGGAAAATAATAATTAGTTATTGTGCATTTGTTATTTAAGTATTGCAATATTTGTCATAAGTGATTGAAATCAACAATTTTTATGACATAAACGTTTGTGCGTAACATGGTAAGGAAGATGTGAGATAAATGCATTGTATAAAATGGTATGAAATATAAAATGCGCTCGTGTTTGAAAAGTGTTGTGCTGCAGAATATAATTGCATATGCAAAATTTATGAATTATTTTTGTAATTAAACATGACCTGGTCCCAAGCTTATTCTGTATGCGACTCGGTTTTGTGTTCATACAATGATGGTCAATGAGGCTCAATGTTGTTTGATTATCAACAAAATATCTTCTTTTGTGTTCTGCAGAAGAAAGAAACTCATACAGGTTTAAACTGACACGTGAGTGAATAAATGATGAAAGAATTTTCATTGGATGAACTTTTTCTACATCTCGAGTTGAGAAGTGCGTTCAAAGTTTGAAATTAAAGCTGAGCGTGTGAAGTTAACAAGCGTTTGGGAGTTCATTTGTGGTGATATTAAAGTAAATATCTGCGAGTAAAGCTCTTTGATCCGCCGTCAGGACTCTCTCCTCAGCCGTGTGCTCTCCTCTCATCCGCAGATTCACATCATTGACTTTGATGATGAGAATAACATGATTAATAAGAACGTCCTCCTGCACGACGCCGGTGAGATATGGCACATCAGCGCCAGCCCCGCAGATAAGGGAGTGCTGACCACATGCTACAACAAGAGTGAGTTTTTCTCTCTTTTTTCACATTTTCTATCAACATAAACGGTGCTTCTCAACATACCATGACAACATTGTTGGTTATCATACCGTCTGAAATGCTTAAATTGTCCAACCAATCATTACGATACAGGCAATTCCAGCGCCATGGACGTGACATTTTCCATCAAAACTTTAAATATAAGTAAAAAGTAAATGTGACAATTAAAAAAAAAACTATCTGCACTTTATCTGACTATGAAAAATCATGCTTTAAACATAAACAAATGCTTTAAAAACTTTAAAGAGAACTCACATGAGTATTTATACCAGCAGATATTGACATCTGAGCTATTAGTGTGATGAAAACCTTTGAAAAATAAACTGGCCTATATGCAAATACAAAATACACATTTTCTTCATGTTTGATTATTTTGACACATCTAGAATCATACATGTTGTTACATACGTAAGTCTGCTCTTACAGTCATGTTACACAAAATAATGGAAACTGCAACACATTCTAGCACTCAAGGCAATTTCCAAACACTAACATGAACGAACAATTGAAATTGAAAAATGTAATTAAATCTCATGTTTATACGAGTGAGGCCCGTGGCCCCGGCCGCTTTGTGACAGTTCAGATAGCAGCGAGTCATTCTCCTCCCGGGATGTGACTTTTTTCACGTCCCCTTCTATCTTCATTACGACGAGGCCAACGTGCGAGATGTCATAGTGGAGTTCAAAAGAGGAATGTAATTACCGTGACATTCAAGCTAATGGAGTCGCCGGGCGGCTCGGAGTCTGCCCCCGCCGACACCGACTTCTGCGGCACTAATCTCAGTACAGCTCTTATACTGACGATGTAAAGAGTTTGCTGTTCAGATGCTCCTGGTGACATGATGAATCTTCAGGAGACTCGTGATGTAAACGACAATACTAAAAATTTGTAAATAATTAATCGAGAATTAATAGGATGATCACATAATAATTTATTATTCACATATCAACCAATCAACCAATAATAACTTTATTTTGGTCCTCACAACCAAATTATCACAAAAAAATTTATTGATTTGCAAATAAGTGAAGATATTAAGAAATCCATATTATCAACAGGTTAGCGCAAAATAAAATACAAGTGGTACATCTAAATAATGTGGGTCAAAAATGTTAAGATGCTTTACAAAACTGTGCTTTACGGCCCAGTAATTGTTTATTCCTAGTTTACAGTTAATCTAACAATCTCCTTTCATTTCAATCAGTGTTGCATAAGTTAAGTTACTTTACATACATATTTTACATAATTACATACATTTTCAAGTAAATTTTAACAACATGATCTTATCTGTAAAGTAATCCATTACTCCAATACTGATTTCAATACCTAAAATATTGTTTTAACCTGATAACTGTCACAGCAAAATTTAAGTAATCAAATGAAAATGCATCTAAACTACAATTTTTTAATTTTTAGACATTAAATATTTTTTCAAACATTTAAGTCTTTTTCATTTTTTTAAATTTAGGTATTTTTACAAATTACAGTAACATTAAAATGTTTTTATAATTTTTTGTTTATTGTTATAAATGAATATAAAACTTCAAATATGTATTCTTGATTCTTTGCATCAATATATAGTTTGTCATGATTAGATAAAAATTCAACTATGAAATATTAAAGTGAATAGGGAAATAACATGAGAAACGGTGACAGTTTACAGGTTAAAACTGTATAAACAGGTTTGTTTGTTACATATTATATTTAGGCTTTCTTTAATAAGGTCAAACATTTTATTTTGTAAATACAAATTTTATTTCCCTAATGCTGGAATTGGCAGAAGTGCTGTTTGTCCTTTATTTTATGCTTTATTTTACTACATTATTTAAAATGTGAATAAATATAGCTGACTCTGAAACAGTCCAAAAATGTCCAGGTCCTGTTTTCCCCTAATACATACGGTAGTTGGCAAAAGTGATGTCCGGAGGGCATATTTCTACAATATTTGCTTTTAATATCCCTGCAGAAACAACCATTATTTAATGTATTTGTATTTAAGGTATTAATGTAGGTAAGGTATTAGGTATGTATTTGATAAACTACAGCATATTAGGGAATGTGGGGTTTGTTTAAATATACAAAAAATACATAGAAAAACAAAAAGAATAAGAGAAGTAAAGTGTACATGGACAGTTTTATCTGTTATTAATATTTATTGATCCTCTCTTGTCCTTCTTGACCTTGACTCAATAAGATTTGCACATGTGTTGTGGTTTTTTTTTCAGTTTACACTTCAAACACAACTAGGCAACATAATGTTTTTAATAAAAAATAATAATAATATGTTTCAAAAAATGACATAAAAATTCCAAAGTTGGACATCACTTTTTGCCATTACTGTATATGTGTATGTGTCTTTATATTATGTAGGATGATTTTATGTAGAAAACAGTAAATCACAAAAAAATGACTTAAGCTGGGTTTTATTGTATTGAACATTACAAAATATTAGTTATTAGCTTCCTAAGGGGAGAATAATATGATTAATATACACATATAATATATTGTCACAAAATGGAAGTGATTTGTATCATGCATCACACACATTTCTTTGATTTTATGGCATAAAATGATATAAAAAATGTTGTAAGATGAAGCTTGATGTAAACATGTGGCCTGTAGAGGCAGTATACTCCTTACACAGGACATCCCTGCGGTCTGTTCATATGGTACAATATGTGCTTCAAGATGACAACATGCACATCTGATGCACATGCATAACCCCAAAAAATATATAGATGCATCATATTATTACCGTGTACGTAAATATACCTCCCATGACACCTTGAGTAGTTGTTTGATGCCTTTAACAAATATGTTGAGATGAATGTGTGAATCAGTTTTGTTCATATGTTTAATGGTATTTTGTGTATGTCGGTCAGCGTCTGAGAGCCGGGTTGTCACATGTGCGGCGGTCTGGAGGATGCCCCCGGAATGGGAATCAGGCAGCCACGAGTCCCCCGATGATTCATCAAACAACCCGCAGACCTTGGAGCTTCTCTGTCACCTTGACAACACGGCCCACGGCAGCGTGGCCTGGTATGCCGAACGCTATCGATTTAACCCTGCAGCTTTCTCTCTCTCTTTCTAGCTATGCTATTCTTTCATTGCTCCTGGCTTTCATTTCCATCACTTTCTGTCGTGCTTTGTCTCTGTCTCTTGCAGCTTTTCGGCTTCACCTCCTTTCAATCTATTGTCCTGTACTTTTCTGGATGTTTCTCAGAAATTCGTTAAAATACAAATGTATTCTGTATTTCACCCTCCCGTCCGTTTGGGTTTATTTTTCACCCGTTGTCTATTTCTTTTGTCTCACCTGCACGCTTTATTTCATGCACTATAATTCACAACACAGAATAAGCTGGTGTGTTTTGAAGCATTTGCAAAATGGCAGCAGTCATATCCACATCTGTCATGTGAAAGATTTGCACATGCTAATGGGATTCGCCGCTAGTTTTTCAGCAGAACTACATTCAGATCCTTTACTTATTGCATTTGATGATACAAAGTTTGAGAATATTAAAGCTTAGGAATAAGTTTAATAGTTTTGTCATCAGAATGATTTCTGATTGATATGGATTGGCATGTGATGATAACTCAACTCAGATAATCGATGGATCACTTTAAAAAAAGCTGAAGCGATATGTGCTTTGCATGAGCGTGTTTTTATAAAGAGCATTTAGCCTTTTAGCAGCTGTTTTTGTATGTCATCACATATCCAGGGAATAATGCTGCCAAACGTTCCCTGTCAATACTGCCGTTTGGAAAACTATCGCAGAAAAATATCATAAAAAAACTATATAGAGATTTTTTTTTTTTGTTGTCACTCTCATCATTTTACGTTCTCTGGTTTCTCACAAATGGCTTTTAGACCTTTTGCTTCATTTGGAAAGCGAGCGGTCACCTCTTAATCAATGGCAATCGAGCACTTTGTGGCCATCGGAGCGTTTATGAGAATTTGCGCACGGGACGCGCTGAGCGTCTAGTGACGGCAGCGTGAGACGGGCTAATGGCTGTGTGATGGGTTATCAGAGACACGCTGTTAGATCAATGCAAGCTCCAGAAGAAACCAAAGCAAACGGTGTTATATAGGTCAGTCGATACTTTCGGTAATGACGGAGTCATCTCTGTGGCCAGTCGATGCTCACACACCTCTCCTCTTCATCACTTTAAACCCATTTAAGCTGTTTAACATTTACTCTACCGTCCAATATTTATCTATTTCTGGTTAGTTTTATATATATATATATTTAGTGCAGAGTGCTGCGAAAACATGTACAAATTTTCATTATCATTTATTTAGTAGCGGTTTTCAAAATCGCATCTGTTGACATGTTTTTTTAACAACTAGCAGTATAGATTACCACGACTGTACGTTTCGTTCATTCATGTCACATTACGGCATATGCATTTTCCATTTTATGCATTTATCATGTGCTTTCATCCAAAATAACGCACAGTGCATTCAAGTTATATGTTTTATCAGCACGTGTTCCTGAACCCGTGATGTAACGTACAGACATGTAATTCTTGTTGAACGATTTCTCTTCCTACAATACCTTTTGAAATCTGGACAATTTATTTCTAAGAATGGGTTTTAGCTGGGTGGTGTTGACAGAAGTCCTTGCGTGACGTTTTTTATGCTCTTGTCTAGAAGGATATTTTAGTTATAGGGACACAGTTTAGTCTCATAGTTGATAGTTTTGCCAATAAAATTAAAGTCTGATGTATTTTCAATTTTGAGCAGCGTGTAGCTTGGAAAAGTATAGCTAAAAATGTAAACGTACAGACAGACAGATGGATGGACAAACAGAAAGAAAGATTTTTTGTTTTAATATGTGCACAGAGCTTCATTCATATCAAACATTGTGTTTTATAGATGCTTTCAGCACATTGCTGGTGGGTAGTTCCTGCCGTGTTAAATCTCCTCTCGTGTGTCTCCTGCAGTGTTTTATGGGAGCCCATGGGTGATGGCAAGCGTGTGATCTCTCTGGCTGAAAACCACGTGCTGCTCTGGGACCTTCAGGAGAGCTCCAGCAAGGCCGCGGTGAGATTCATTATTTTTTAATTGTCGAGTCCATCTCCTAGCAGAGGCTACTGGATACGCTGACGCTCGAACGCAACAGTGAAACTCATTTACAAGCAACATTACACTGTATTAATGTGATGTAATGCTCAGACTCATAACATTAGAAATGACAAAGTTTTTAAAATTCTTCTTTAAAAATTGTTCAAATAACTATACAGAGGAACAATAGGGTTGAGATCACTTTCAGAGAATTTTTTTCACCTGATAAACAATCAAAATCAATTTGAATTTAAAGGGCTAGAGCATTTAAAATGTGAAACAGCTCCACGCAAGCTTAAAATAAACACATTATCACAATATATGTAATAAAGATTATCTATTATAACAAACGTTATTATCCGTTGGTGTGGATGTTAATGTAGGTTTAGTTTCTGACGGAAATAGTCCTTTTAAGTTTACTTGACCCCAAAATTGAAATTCCTTTTATTGTTTATTTTTACTTTGATGCAGTTCATTGAGTAGTTTTTCAAACAGTAAAAAAAATCACATTTCACAAATATTAATAATGCAAAGTAAAATTAGAGTTGCGATCTTTACCTTTTGTCTGTTTGTTTGAAACATTCATTTGTAGGTTACGTTTCATACTTCTTCAAGTTGTGCCTTGAGTTGAAGTCAAATAATGACAAATCAACAGCTTAGTATGGAAGACCCAAAAACCATTTTCTGAACATTAACTTGTTTTACTAGAGTATTGCTGAAAGACCATCTGTAAGAAATGACTTGCATACATTAATAATCAGCTGCAGTCATTACTAGACCGGCGCTCACGGGTGTCACTCGTCTCTGAGAACATAACCTTGACTCGACATTCCATGAACCGCCATGTGAAAAACCTCTCCGGCTCTCAGCGGAGGCTGGAGAAAAGACCCGCAGTCGACATCACGCCGAGCGGTTCGCACGCCCCCCGCTAATGTCAGCTTTGCATGCAGAGCGAGAGGAGGTTATCGAGTGACAAGGCCTGCTGAGTGCAGCACGCCCATTAAAAATGAGAGAGAGAGAGAGAGAGAGAGAGAGAGAGAGAGAGAGAGAGAGAGAGAGAGAGAGAGAGAGAGAGAGAGAGAGAGAGAGATGCTGGGGAAGCTCTGGGCATTGCTGGATTCCAGCGGTGTTGTGAGGAATGCTAATATGCCTCATGCAAATCTTCTCTCATGCCGCCCCCACCATCACAACACACAGTCATCAACAGCTTCCCTCATCCGCTCATCCCTCTGTTCTTCAGAATAGCTCCGGCTGATGTGTTTATCACACGCTTCCTACGTCTGTCAGCGTTTCATTCGCCAAATCCCAAAAAGCAGAGCTAGACACATTCACCACACACAATGACAAACGTTCACCTGCTGAAAGAAACGTGGTGCGCACCATCTTAATCCATCTCAGTTTCTTTAAACGGGTACTATTTTGTGCAAACTATATTACAGAGCATCCTTATCTTCAAGTAGTTTGGCAACCGAATGTATATGAAATCACAGAGAACGACAGAAATTATGCATGCCACATGTCCTGAGGTGTCATTAAGAGATGTATTAATTAATGAAAAAGCTATGACATAACTATGTTTGCATCACTGCATTAAATACTCATTAAAAGGCACAAGTCACCCAAAACTGAAAATTCCTTCATCATTTATTTATCCTCATGTCATGTCAAACCTGTATGACCTTTATTCTCCTGCAGAACACAAAAGAAGATATTTTGAAGAATGTTGATAATCAAACAACATCATTGACTGTCATTGTATGAACACAAAACCACTGAGACATTTAGCAAAATATGTTCTTTTGCGTAAAGAAAGCATCACATACAGGTTTATAAACCACATGAGGATGAATTTTTGAGTAAACTTGAAATAATCCAAAAAGACCAGCAGCAAGGTCAGACTATCCTGAGAAACATTTTTCCATTGAATGTCCAGTATACTGTAGATTATTCTCCAACTAGAGAGCCATTTCTCCTTCACTCACATCAATGCGTATTTTCAATCTTGTTTGCCCATATAGACTGAAATGTGCTGTATTCTGTGACCATCAGAGAGGGCTTGAATTCATTTACCCTTGAGTATTTAGACACTGATGGAGATGTCGATGGATTGTCTTCTTCAGATCTCCAGCACTGTTACTCTGGAGGGTAAAGGACAGCTGAAGTTCACCACAGGAAAGTGGAGTCCACATCATAACTGCACGCAGCTGGCCACGGCCAACGACACGGCTATCCGAGGCTGGGATCTGCGCAGCATGAGGTACGACTCGAGGGAACGGCTCTATTTGTGTTTTAGATGTGACTCCAGAGTTTTCTGTAGACTAGTGTGCTACAAAACATTGTACAAGCTTTCAAAACTAACAGTGCCAGTCAAAAGTTTGGAAACACTCACTGATTTTTTTCCACATGTTAGAATAGCAGTAAACTCATCAAAACCATGAAATACACAATTGTATAAAACAACACTGAAGGAATTTCTATCTATTCATTATTTGCTCCAAGTAATCCATTTCAAAAATATTTTTTGAAAATAATTTTTTAGATTTCTGAAGAAGAACGAGATTCATGGCACGATTATATTTTCGTCAAACATTGAAATATACACATTCAGATTTTTGAGATTATGAGAAACATTTTCGTTGATTGTATCTAAACTTTTGACTGCTACTGTATGTATTTTATAGAGTTTATTTGTTTTGCCTTCTTGCCTGTGTGTGCAGGTGCATATTGTGTCTTTACAAAATGACATCAGCAGTGACATAGCTTCCCTGTAGCTCATGGTGTCAGCAACACCAAGGTCATGGGTTCGAGCCCAGGGATTGCACCTTCCCATAACAAAGTAGTGGAAAAATGCTGTTTTCAGAATTGTCATATACATAACAGTCCATATTGCTCATAAATGAACACATGAAAGAAAATGTAATGTATAGTGCCTATTACACACCATTAGAGGTTTTGGTATATGAATGTTACATAACGAACTTTTCGTTCTAAATCCAGATTTTCTCGAATAGACAAATATCACATAGTTCTTGTTCTTATTTTTGTATTTCTGTTAGTTATTAGAAACTCCTTTCATGAAGAATATCATAACAAATGAAAGCGGCCACATTTCTATCTGTTATACAGTTTATAGCAGAGTAAGTATTAAACCCATCTATAATTTGATCTGTGAATAACTTTGATATAGAGCTGTACTGTAGCGTGTGATTGATTGAGGTGATATTAGTGCTTTTATAATATATGCCAAGTGGAAATACCCTGATATCTGCTGAGGATGTGAGTGATTTACTTCTGAATCTTCTGGATGAGAAGAAAGATAATAACTGCTTTATATGGTGGAGAAAAAACTGTCTTGGAAACTAAAGTCACCAGCAAAAGCTTGTCATTGGATTTACAAAGGTTGGTGAAATTCATTGCATTGACCTTTAAAGGTTTTTTTTAGACGGATATAAATCGCAAAAGCAGAGTCAACTCACATTTGAACTAGTTTTTTCTATATCACTGTATGGTATCCGCAGTACAGCTGCACACATGCCCTCTCCATGGACTGTGTATAATTCCGATCGAAATCCACATCCTTTAAAAGCGTCTGTCTTCTGGACACCAAGGCCTCCAGCCCGTCCGTTCAGCCTGCATATAGCACGACGAGCCTCGCTGTTGCCATGGAAACAAAGGTCCAGCTCGGCGAGCGCTCCCGATCCGCCATGTCCATTTATCAGCCGGCCCTGGCTCGCTGCAGTGCGGAACAGCGGTTCATAATGACTCCTGCCGCCAGAGAAGAGACGTCGGATAGAGGATGCAGAACGGTCCACACCGTGTCCTCGGGCGTGTGGATCAACACTAACTAATCTGTTAGGTTTTTGTGGCGTGTGCTCGCACGGGCTTTACCCGATCGGATCCCAATTTCACATTTACGAGCATGAAGGACTTGGGAGCGGTGCGGTTAACCTCATTTCTTGCTCCATTAACTTGGCTGGGTTGGTGCACCTTGTTCCTAAATGGTGAAGAGGGAATGATAGTTTGTTCTCCTCAGTTTGGGGAAAGACCATGTGACCGTAGATGCATGCTGGGAGAATTTCTTTTGATTTGTTTTTTTTTTTTAAATCGAAAATACGATGAGGTGTCCAACATCATAGTTGATCAACATCATGATAGTTGAGTATGTTTTCGGATTCATTTAACTTTTTTATCAATCTTTCAATCTATTATGTCGTTCATTCATTGCAGTATTGCTTTTTCCACTTTTCTCACTGTCCCGTTCCACATAACAGCTCGTTTCTCTCCAGCGGCGACGTTGGACGTGACTCGAGTAGAGACCCTATTGAAGATCCCCGCTCCTCCTGTTTTAATGAGATTTTTAATGAGCATGTTAATTGTACAATGAACGTGCGACCAGATAGCCGGTTAATGTGAGCGAAGCGTTGTAGCAATACGGTCAGTTTAGTCCATACAGATGAGCCTGAGGTCCTTCAAACCACATGAGATCTCTTAATACACAGCCATCCGTACACAAGCACCACCTTTGCAAGTGAAGCGCAGCACCGGCCATCACCTTGTGGAGGACGAGAGCGGACTGTGCTTTATGGCTTGTCACACTTTTATACGACGCTTGATGGAGGTTTGACCTTCAGACCCAGACTGCTTTTGATTCATGACAAACTCTCTCGCTCTCTATGTTCTTCTTTGCTGTGTTTTGTCTGGTTTCTTATATGCATTGGTTGGAGGATGTGATCTGATGATTTTATTGTTCACAGTCAGATGTACTGCATTGAGAACGCTCACGGGCAGCTGGTACGTGACTTGGACTTCAACCCTAACAAACAGTACTACCTAGCCAGCTGCGGCGATGACTGCAAAGTGAAATTCTGGGATGTGCGACACATCAACGAGCCAGTGAAATGCCTGGAGGAACATTCCCATTGGTTAGACACACACAAACATACTGTAAACATAAGCACTGCCTGAAAGAACATTACTTCATTCATATTTTTATGTTACATTATTAACGATAGTATTTGATGTTTTTTTTAATACATTGACCAACATAGTGTTCAGGGATGAAATAACAGAAAATTCTCTTTAACATTTACTAACCAAAAACTTCTACAGCATTTATTAATATTTGTTTGTGCTAATTTCAGCATTTACTAATACAAAAGTTATATTTCTAATTGTTAGTTTACATTAGCTAATGCATTTACTAATGTTAAATACAACCTTATAATTAAATGCTACCCACATTTACAACACATTTTATACAGAATTGTTATATACAGTATGTAATGCAAGTAAATAATAAATAACTAATTAAAATGAAGAGTAATATATTGCTTTTGGGGGAAAGTAATCTGATTACAGTTACTTAGTAATCCATTACATTCAGCACCGGTTAGATCTGACATTAGTAGTCTAAAACTCACAATATTTAGTTGAAGTAGTTTTAAATGCCCCGGGCTGCTTTTAAATCTCACATATCAAGGTGCAGAGTGAGATACCTGTAATATAGCTCGCAGACTATCTGTCTTCTTTGACTTACCTTAACAGCCACATTTATAATTGTAATTTAGTTACGGCAGAGATAAACGTCTTTCTTATACGCGTTCAGGGTTGTGAAATCTCAGATCTTCTCAAAGGCGAGCACAGTCCTTTGCTGTGTGTGTGTGTCAGGATTATCTTAAATATAAAAGACAGTATTTTAATGAATGTTAGCGCATATGTGTGTTACAGTGCTCGCGGCTGTGTTAGTGGAGTGTTACTGTAGCTCATTTTAGCTCGGTGTGTGTGTGTGTTTGTCAGGGACTATCTACTTGTAGGTGTGATTCACCTGATATAATTGCCCCACAATCGCACGTATCACTTTTTCCGCTCGCAGACGCACACACCAATCGCAGCGTGATAAAATATCATTCACGGTATGCTGTCTTTTCAAGATAGAGCCTCCGTATCAATCACTGCAGTTTTGATCCCATTTAGATAGGAAGAGCCACAACAACAGCGCTCGCTACGTGTTTCTCATTTGCACTCGCTGGGGTTGGACTAAGCCTCAGGGTGGGAGGTATTAAGGAATATTTTGGGATAGAGACAGATTAGTTAAGAAGAAGTCTTGACTGAGCCAGATTTTACTGCTGACAGCTGAGTTATCCTCCCACAATCCCCAGCCAGGAGGGCTCGGATCCTTTCTGAGCATCGCCTGAGGCGTGTATAGATGGAGGGGAGAATTAGATGGAGGAGAACAGAAGCTGATGGGTTTGATGTTGCTGGTTTCAGGGTGTGGAGCGTGAAGTACAATCATTCTCATGACCAGCTCTTGCTCACGGGCAGCAGTGACAGCAGAGTCATTCTGTCCAACATGGTGTCCATTTCCTCTGAACCCTTCGGACACCTGGTGGATGACGATGACCTCAGCGACAACGAGGAGACGCAGCAGGAAGACAAGTACACTTTCAGACATCTTTCTTTCTTTGTCCCTTTGGATGTCACGTACTTGCTCATATCCAATATTCTGTTCATGACAATTGAATGACATTCAGTTTGGACTGAACACTGTACTGATTTCGATCCAGCTGAAATCAGTTTAATTTAATTAAGGTACAGTGGAGTGGAGTTTAATATACTTGAGTTCGGTTCTGTTCAATTTACGTAGAATTCAGTGTACTTTACAGTTCAATAGTGCAATAAAAGTCCAACATCATTTAGTAAAGCACAGTTCAATGCGATACATTTTAGTACGACGTCGTTCAGTGCAGTACAGTTTAAAGCAATAAAATTTAGTATGACGTCGTTCAGTACAGTACAGTTCAATGTAAAAGAATTTATTATGATACCATTTAGTACAGTACATTTCAATACATTCGGTATAGGAAAGTTCAACGTAATTAAGTTTACTACGACACCACAAACTTTAGTACAATGTTGTTTTTAGTACGACATTGTTTAAGACAGTTCAACTCAACAGAATTCAGTATCACGTCGTTCATTACTGATCAACTGGAAACGATCACATTTAGCAGAGTTGATTTAGTTCAATTTATTTTATTTCAATTTAAGTACAATCCCACAGTTCAGTTTAATATTATTCAGTGCAGAAGAGTTCGGTTCAGC
Source organism: Beaufortia kweichowensis (assembly GCA_019155185.1). Taxonomy (NCBI): domain Eukaryota; kingdom Metazoa; phylum Chordata; class Actinopteri; order Cypriniformes; family Gastromyzontidae; genus Beaufortia; species Beaufortia kweichowensis. The sequence goes on along the minus strand of CM032805.1, from coordinate 1,798,757 downwards.
ATACAATCCAATTCAGAATAGTATAATTCAGTTCATTGTAATCATTCGTTACAATCCAGTTCAGTTCAGTTTGAATTATTACAATACAATTTGTTTGGTTCATTCTGAATGCTAGAATGTGTGTTTTTGTGTATAGGGGGAAAGAGCCGCTTCAGGACAGCATTATAGCCACATATGAGGAGCATGAGGACAGCGTGTATGCGGTGGAGTGGTCCGCGGCCGACCCCTGGCTGTTCGCATCCCTCAGTTATGACGGACGGCTCGTGATCAACAGAGTCCCACGAGCCCTCAAATACCGCATCTTACTGTAAAACAGGTGAAAAAACACACAAAACAACTCTTTATATTGAAACACATGTTTGTATGTTTCTGAACTAATGACATACACATGTTGATCTCATTCACAATGATCATACCAGTGTTTTTATTTAAGGGTTGTGTACACACATAAATCAGCTCTTACGCATTCATAATCTGGACGGAGTGTGTGTGTTCACGGTTTTTAATTAGCCTAATACACACCCAATCCATCTCTATGTAAAGACTTTCTGCACAAGCTCTCCTATAGAGTCATTCCTCACCGTAATGTGTTTCTGACTGAGAGCACACGCTACACCAGCTCAAAATCATTCACAAAATCACTCATGTCCCCCCGTATCACAAAATAAAAAGTTTACAAGTTTAAACAATATCAAGATGCTGGTTATCAACTTTATCTGTCAACTCAGGTTTAGATAGTCAGCATGACTATTTTGTCGTTATTCACTCGCCCTCGTGTCAAACTCTGGAACCAAAGTGTTAATTAAAAACAATGGGTTTTCTGGTTACAATGGAAGTGGATGGTGACTGTTTTTTCTCAAGCTTCAAAAGAATGCAAAAGCATTATAAAATAACTCAATGCAACTCGTGACAGATGTTTCAATTGTCTTGAAGGCATATGAATAATTTTTTATACTAAACCTGTTCGCACACATTCGTGTGAAGTTCCTTTATAATGCTTTGTGTGCATTAAAGCTTAAAAATGTGGGTCGCCATCCACTCCTATTGTAAACAGAAAGCACAAAACGAAACATTAAAAAATCTGCATTTTAGTTCTGAATATCAAAGGAAGCCATTGGGGGTTTAAACCACATGAGGATGAGTACATAATGACAAAATTCTCATTTTTGGGTGAGCTATTCCTGTTCCTTTATACGATCATTGAAATCTTCAGAGAATTTAAACACAATATACAGCAAGAAGAAACACTGGTACTAGTGCACGAAATTGAAAATATTTGATAACTTGCTAAACAATGCAATATACGATATCCAATACGATAATGCTAATTTGTCAAATTAATTTAAATTATATTAAAATATATGTCAAAATTTAAAGTGAAAAAACTAACGTACGTTTTACAGTCTTACTGGGAAAAGAAAGCACATCTCTCTTATTTTAAGAGATTGCAATATGCTAATTTTGCATGTGATATTTCATGTGTGTGTGTGTGTGTATATGTGTGTATATATGTGTGTGTGTGTGTGTGTGTATATGTATATGTATATGTATATGTGTGTGTGTATATATATATATATATATATATATATATATATATATATATATATATATATATATATATATATATATATATATATATATATATATATATATATATATATATATATATATATATATATATATATATATATATATATGTATATATATATATACATATGAAACTAAACTGTACCAAAATCACTGCAGAAACAGTTTGTGAATATAAAATTAAACTTAAATGTTTAAATTGAATATGAATCAGTTTTTTCTGACCTTTCCTTTTTATTTTATTTTCAGATTGAACCCTTCTGTTTTCGGATGTGACCTGCAGATGAGAATAACAAGTCAGATATCTGTGACATCTGATGTTTTTTTATTTATATTTATGTTCCGTCATGGTTTCCTCACACCTGATGATATATTGGACTTCACAGACATAACATTCCCGCATAGACTGGCTACGGTTTGGTGTTTTGGGAAATTAGAAGGCTGAAGATGAATTATGATGACGTATCTTATCATATATGCTTTAACAAAAGCTGTCGAAGAAGAGTCTAATTAGCCCTGTATGTTTCCCTTAAAGCAGCTTTAATTAAAGAGCCAGACATCTCCAGTTCATACTCGTCTTATCGCTCTCTTTTCTTCTCCGTGTCTGAGAGTCGTGGGTGAGTGTTCATTAAAGCCGTCTCCAGCGACAGCCCGTTTTAATTGCAGCTTGACTCTCGGCGTCTCGGGCTGCGGTCCGATCTGTCGACATCAGGGCTGGCGGCATGACGCGCTGAATGCAGAAATGTTAGTGGTGCTTCACGCGCCGGTTGGAACGGGTTTAGGGACTCTCGGTCTTTCGTGTCTCTCTCGCTCTGAATGGGTCTGTCAACACTCTACGAGACTCATTCTCAGCCCATTTTTCAGCTGACATGTGCTGGTGAAGTGGGGTGGACGTGAAGAGATTTGCATTGAAGATAACCCTCTGATGGGTCGCTGTGACAGTGAAGAGCTCGTGTTAACACATGGTCTTTTGCTCCCAGGAGATTCTTACCAGTTTGGTCAAAAGTAGATTCTTTAAATGCATTAAAAAATTCGCAAGCGCAGTGCTATATATTTTGTTAACTTGTGTACTTGCATGATTCGAAATGTTTCCAATAATGTTAAAATCCAGAAAAAAACGCAGTTTAAACGCGTGTGACACTGCCTGTCATTGGCGTCATGTCTGTTATCCTCGGTTTATAAGTTTACTGCCATACAAACTATGGCAAAACAGTGAGATTTTTAAAAACACTCACCACTTTTTTATTATTGTTTGCAGCAGATTCTGCTGCCAAATACAGTTTAACTTTAAGAAATGTTTATTGTATAAATAAAAGTAAATAAATAACAAAAAAACTAACAACAAAACTTTGAAACTAGTTTTGTTGGAGAAACAGAGTAAAAACAGAAACAATATTCTGTCAAAAACTTTACTAACTATAGTAACTTATTGTTTGTTGCATTGTGTAAAATCTGTTTCACATTCGGGAAAACGTCACTTTTGCAACCGCTTAACTATATCATATGATAGTTTAGTTATGATATTATATAAGAAAACAACATACAAGAACATTTTTTCACTCCATATTTTGCATTTTAGGGGATTTCAATTCGTATTCTAAAATAAAATTCACCTTTTTCTATGTTTCTTGCAAAGTGAGGATACAGGAAAAAGTGAGGTACATGAAATGCATTAATTGTTTTAGCGGTTGTATTGTTTTATGTAATTAATCGTGCAAAAATAAAACGTTATATCAACAAAATTCTATTACTTGTTTTGTGAAAAAAGATTTGGAATGATAATGTGTACATTTTTCAATTCGGGACAATAATATGCTTGTGTAGACGCCACCAGACAACATCATGTATGACAATTTTCTAAAACGTTTTTTAAAAACGTACAATCCTAATGTTGTTATGATGGAAACATCATGAAAAAAGCGCTGAAGCATCAATATTTGGCAGATTAGTTGCCTGAATTAAAACCTAAACTGTGTGATTTTGTTATAAATAGTAATTCAAATAAAATAAAAAGAGGGATAAACATGGGGTATGCACCTTTAATAAGATCCTAAGACACCAATTTACCTTTATAGAAAATGTTGTTTTAACAACAAACTGTATTATATAACACACATACAGGAGAATTAGAGTCTAAGTTAGTCACTTAATGTTATTTTCAGCCGTGTCCCGGTTGTGTCCGCTGACTGTCACACATCTGTGTAAAACAGTTCTCTGATTGAATTATGAAGGCGTAATCTCTGTCCGATCGGACCGGATCTCACGTGCCTCCAGTCATGCACATTTGTATCTGTAGTATTTAAATAGGTTTAAATCTATTGAATATATTCAATATTAAAACTGCAGGGTGACTGTTGGGCACCTCCCAGCAGGCCATGCCGAAATTGGATTCGTCTGCTCGCAAATGAATGAAATGAAATTAGATTTTCTTTCATAATTTATGCATATCTCTTCTGCAGGAGAGCGGCCCTTGGGAAGGCCAGGTGATGATTACCTTCACAGGAGCTCTGCTTAGCATTCATAAACAAGACCCTTCAAATCAAAAGACTGCACAGATGGAGAGAAGGATGGCAGGGATGAATATTGGCCTTAAGAAAGTACAGTGAAAATGGTGTTTTTAAGTACAGTGTTCTGGTTAGTGTAATCTCCTCCTTAGTGAAATCGCAATCGGAAATTGGCGGCCATGTTTGCTGCCTGCAGGTAGCTGTTTGAGACCTATCTACTTAAATGAGGAAAGACTAATATCTGTAAAATCGCTGGATAAATGGCCTTTGCCGATATAATCTGTGGATATTTGGATTTTTTCACATAAGAAATTGACAATCAATTTCTTATGCTTGGCCGATAAATCTTTTGAGGTCTTTCGCCTTATAACGCATTTTGGCTATGAGATATGAAGGTTTGAAAATTGTGTGGTAAGGAAAAATTATATGTCTGAATTCCTGATTTTTTTTTAGTATCTGCCGTATTTAACTATCCATGATTATTGTTGTTTCGATAAGCTATATGCCGCTAACTAAACACATAATGAATGCGCAATCAATTTTAACATGTTTTTTTATTATTAACATTTACATTTGACCAATTTTCTGCATGTTTAACTGCTTAATTTTTATTTTATTAGTTCGATTAGTTTCGGTTTACTGTAATTACATTCGTGTTATATTGGCCAAGCTGCTTTCTCAATATTCGTGTTGCCGTCGGCTATTAAAAAGACCAATGTCGGTCAACTACTAGCAAAGATCTCAATAAAATGACATATTTCCAACCAAGAATTAAACCTGACATCAAGTTTACTATAAATTGTTTACTCTTTACAGAGAATCAGAGAATCATCAGTCTTTAACGATTCATGATTGGCTCTTTTTACTGGAAGGTGGGACTTTAGATGATAGGTCGGCCATATTGAGTATTATGCTTTTCCTCATTCGAAGTAACACAACTGCGATACTGTATGTTGGTAAAATCTATAATCTTCGATAATAATTTCATTGACAGCTGACAGCTCCATGAATCTCATGGATATTAAACATCAAACATGGATGAGGAGAGACTGATTATAGAAGTTCAGATTCAGAAATTACAGCATAGTGTCCGGTGTGGAATCATGGAAGTCATGAGAATACAGGATGCATCTCTGTATGTGCTTCTGCTCGCTCTTCAGCTCCAGCAATTAGGAAAAACTGTTTTAATTGGTCATGTTTTGTGATTGACTGTCGCGCCACGCCCCTCTTTCGCATTCAGTGTGGACAATCACATTTCTTATCTCTGAAGTCATATCACGTGCGTTTGGTTGGGACATAGTGTTAAGCTGTATTTGCTTCACCTTAAAACATAAATTATAAAAAATAAATATATTACCAAACAAATTATTTGGGGCCTAAATAATTAGCTAGCGTTATACTGTTTATAATCTATAAATATTGTTCATTTTTATTTATTAAAACCAAACCATGTATCTGTTAACGTAAGTTAATGCACAGTGAACAATTGTATTGACATTAAGAAAGATTAATAAATGGTCAAACCTCATAAAAAATCATTTGACCACCTGAGATGAACAACATTTTCTGCTTCGTCTCACTAATAATATATTTCACCACACATTGCTTTCTGGTTCTGGTTTCTGGAAGATGACAATAAATGTTAGCACATATCAGTATTCATGTAAGATAACTGGTTGTTTGCAGAGAGAGAGCTGATGTAGAGCACGCGTTCAGTCTTGTGTGTTCTCCAGCGATAAAGCCAAACCAGTACACTGATCAATCATCAGCTTTATCTATTATTATAAAACATAATAGCTCCAGCAAAATAAATGTGTGTGATTTTGTCTCGGAGCAAAGCTTTGACTTTCTTCAAACAATTGTCTTTATTATATTGTGCTGCTTTAGAGAAATAGTTCATCAAAAAACCCACAACTTTTTAGCTGCCTTACATGCTATTGATTTATTGAAAATATGAGTTTCCTAGTGAGAAATTGCACTTGAAACGGACTCTTTTGTATTTACGACTGGGAAACTGTGAGATAATTTTGACAGATGTCACTGTGGTGACTGGTATTTTGTCTTGTTCATTTTTCTCCACAACAGCTAAATTGGCTTGTATTGTTGTTAAAGTCTTGCAAATTGGCATATATGAATAACCATTTAATGCATAGCATATTTTTATAACCAGCGAAAAATATCATGTAAGAATGGATACAATCAATGTGTGTATATGTACAATTATTAGATAAAGCAATATCAAACCCTCGCCCCTAAACCTAACCATCAATGGCACGAAAGCAGATCGTGAGACTAATAAGATTCATATGAATTAGCAACTTCATAAGTAGTTACGAATTTTAATGAGATTCGTGATTTGATTGTGTTAAAACATACAAATAAAAATTTAGAAATTCATAAAAATGAGCCACTTCATAAAATAGTGAGATTGTGTTTAAGATACATGAGATTATTGTATATAATCTCATGCGTCATGCTTCCCATTATTCTCTACAGCAGCTCAAGAATGATAAATATTTGTATTTTTCTAACTTGAATGCACATCACATTAGTTGCCACTGTGTTTGTACGAAATTTATATTTGCAGTGTATTATAACAGGACAAAGATTACTTCAAGAGTGTTTAGAGAATATTCAAGGAAATAGTATAAAAATAGAAAGTTTTAAGACATGTACAAGACGTATTTGTTTAATAAATACTATAAAAGTAACAATTTCAATCAGGCTTCTTAAGTAATTTTATGAATTTGCAGTGTAAGCCACGCCCACTTTTGATTTAATCTGAATATAGATGCAGATTTTGGTTTTTCTGTTCACTCTCACCTTTTTCTCGCATCTCCCTCATTGCGTTTATTAAAATAAATAATTTTGTAAAAAATATTATGGTCTTTGGCCTGCACATGATGATGTAATTGGCTGTGGAAAGCAGTAATTGGCTCCATTTCTCATGTTGGGAGCATCCGGCGATGTGTCCTCTGAGGAATGAGGTACTGGGTTTAAACCATTGATCGCTTTCGAACAGTAACGTAGCGTTCCTCATTCTGTACACTGGAGGTCTGCCATGCTTAAGGGTTCACATTTGAACTAATGAATATTGATAACGGTGGATGCTTCTCTTCATGTGCTTGTTCATGGTATGAATGTCAATGATGAAGCGATATTTGAGCTATGGTGCATTGCAGACGTTAAAACACATGGACCATGAATCATGACTCCTTTCACACAACTTTGAAGATTTATGAAGCTGACAATAATTCATTTAACTACAGACTGCCCTATAAATACATACAAAAGAATGGGGAGCTGCATTTTTTCAGAATTAAAATCAAAATAACATTTACATTTCTCAACTGTTTTCAGTAGTTTACAATCCATCTGAAGTACACAAATGTTTTGTCTCCAGTTAATAGAAATCTCGATAGTTATACTTGAAAAATAATTCATTTTAATTCGTTTTTTTTTAAAAACTCTTGTTTGTCAAGCAGAGATGTGGCTTATTTTTCTTAATAATTGTTTATTCATTGTACAGACATCACTAATGTAATATATTTTAATTTCAATAATTTTTTCAATAATATTGTAATTAATGTTCCTGTGGTAACGTTTTAAGAACATTATAACTGCATCCCAGTGTACTGTGGCCTAAAAGTATACACTGTTTTGCGATTGGAAATTATACACATTCGAGAGAGTTGCAAAAAGTACGCACACTGGGACATATAACACGTAATGGAAGCAAACGTTGTTGCTTTGGCGACACCTTTACATTCAAACTATTCCTTGCATTTCTTTATTCATTATTTCTCATCTAATGTTTACTATGCAGTTTAATTTATGAATTTAGTGACAAATGAGTTGTTTAATGTATTAATTCAGTGTATCAGTGTACCCTCCTTTTAGTGGTGAGTTGTGGGTAATGCAGTGGGTTTTTAGTGCACTTCCAATTTTCACCGGAAACGGTACAAAAAACTCTTTTTAGCATATTATGATTTGGGACATATTATTCAATTTACATCAGATCAGAGTGTATGTTTTTAAAACGTTCTAAATATGTTAAAAATCGTTCATGTCAAAAATAATTTTTACATTGTTAGCGTAATGTTTAAAAACATTCAGAAATAACGTTTTTATAATGTTATTATGATCATAACTGGAATATTAGCAAAACATTCTTAGACTATATTTATTTATTTATTTATTATCTGTATTTATCTAGACACATGCAGTTGTTGGCCACAAAGCAAGTTTGCGTATTTTAATAAAAGATTTAATAAAAATATTAATAAACGTATACTGGTTTAATAAACGTATGCTCTCATTTGCATGTTTACTTGCGTTAACTGTTTTATGTACAGCAATTATTCAAGCGTGTTTTCATGTTGTTGTAAAAACCATCTTGCAGATGTAATTGACGCAGTAATTATTCCAACACATTCAGTCGGAGCCGGGTATGAATGTTCCTCCCACTCTCGCAACATTAGCGCGGAAATAACGTCAAGGAGTTTATTTCAGAGCATTTGCTGATAGACCATCTCATCCCCTCTCTCTCTCTCTCTCTCTCTCTCTCTCTCTCTCTCTCTCTCTCTCTCTCTCTCTCTCTCTCTCTCTCTCTCTCTCTCTCTCTCTCTCTCTCTCTCTCTCTCTCTCTCTCTCTCTCTCTCTCTCTCTCTCTCTCTCTCTCTCTCTCTCTCTCTCTCTCTCTCTCTCTCTCTCTCTCTCTGGAGTTTGTTATTACCTCTATCTAAACCACTGGCTTCATGATTCAGGAATTAGCAAGGCTTTACAGGCTGAAGCTGCTTTATCGGCTCTGCATGTGTATATGTGTGAGCTATAATAGGAAGTTGTCCCACGCCTCGCTGTTCTCTGCTCCTGTGTGAAGTCTCTTTTTCTTTCAAGACGGAGGAAGTGACCTACATTGCTGTTTTACTGCTGTAGTTTGCATTTCAGGCGAGGGTGGATGAATAACAAGTGCTTTCTGTAATAGCTATGATGTTTCGAGGTTAGACATGAAGATTTTGGGTTTCTGCTGTGGCTGTTCGTTCGTCAGAGATACATTTAAAGGATTTCATTTATTTTTAGAAATTTAATACCACAGATTGTGGGAATTTTGTGACTTGAGATTGAAGATTTGACAGTTCAAAAAGGAGAGAGATTCAGCATTTTGTTTATACTGTTTCAGTCGATATACAACAAAAATGTAATGGCAGAATGCTACAATTGACCAATTACAATCAATTGTTCCATAGAGAGGCGTAACAGATCCATTAGTTGTTTCAAAATTATGAAAAAGCAAAAAGAAATTTATCAAATGATTTCATCATATCATCTGTAGTTACTTTGAATATCGATAGATAACTCACTTGTCAGGCAGTG